>SNQJ01S0063459.1:41051-52728 GCA_010110895.2 Picea sitchensis
ATAAATAAAATAACATTACTAATCTAAATTACAACTAATGGCCTAAAGCCAACATAAATAAAATAACATTACTAATCTAATATGCCCCAATTAAGGGGTAATGAGCCAATATTAGGGCTTAACACCTTATCTACTTACTTCTACTGTGTGGAGAGGAAATCCACAGAGACCATGCATGTGGCTATGATCTTTCACTCATTCCAAGAGAAAATCACGAATAAGACAAAATTCCCCATTTGAGAGATGACCTTCCTGCATTGCTTGGCAGAGATCAAGGAAATAACACTAGGTGGGACTGCCTCTGGTATCCTGTATAATTTCCTGTTCAAAGTAATAATAAAACTATGAGGCCTAGACTTGTATACAACATGAAGTTTCCATAAATAAGGTTGGCCCAAAAGAACATTGCAAACTTTGAGAGGAGAAACATCACACAATACCTCGTCTTTGAAGGGCTTGATGACGTACACGAGTCAACATTGTTGGCTGACGTAGAGATGAATTCCTTGGCAGAGGCATCCAATGGTGTAGGGTTGTGGGTGCGGCATTGTCGGCAGGGACATCCGCTTGAAAACCTCTGCTGAGATGAGGTTCTTCTGGCTACCTCTATCAATGATGAAGTGCAATGGGGTGCCTTTTACCCACATCTGTGAATGGAAGAGGCACTCTCCTTCTTCTATCTCGTCTGGTTCATCAGGCTGGAGCTTGGTGGTAGAAATGGTGGCACTAAGTTCTGTGTCAATGATCCATCTTCCCCTTTCTGGTTCTAACTCAGAGTCAGAAACTACATCTGATTCAGAGGCTTTCAATTCAGTCACCTGCGACTGCTTTGAGCGACAGTCAACAGTGTTATGCAAAGGGATCTTATGGAAGTCACAACACTTCCTGGTATCTTTCTTTGTATTTCCAGTGTCCCTTTTTGTTTGCAGCTTGGACTAGTTGTCCTGATATTTTCCATCTTTTCTCTGTCCTTTGTTCTATGGGTTGGGGCCACCTTTTCCTATATTTTGCTGTGAGGGGTTCCTGGGCCCAAATTGTCGCGTATTTTGTTTGAGATTCTGCTTGAGTTTGATGGCATATCGGTAGGCCATGCCCAAGGACGAGATGTATAGAAATTCTATTTCGGTCTAGATGTATCTATGCAAAGAACCACGATATTTGAACACCATATGTCGATCTGGATCTTTGGTACCCAGCTTGGTGCACAAGGTATGTAAGATATTTTTGAACTCTGGCATTGCTTGGTCTCTTTCTTGCCGCAGTGTGGTCCATTTGGTATACAAGTCATCATAACTTCCAACAGGGTAGTATTGTTCCTTAATAGAATCCCTGAAGGATTCTCAAGTGGTCATGACTATAAATAACGAGGGCTCCTCTGTTTCCTTTTTCTCACAAAAAGTTTCCCACCAATCTTTGACATGGGGAACGACTTTGAGGAGCACAAAAGTAATATTTTCTCTATCCGAAAAGTTATGGAAAAAAAAATACCATTCTAGTATATTCAACCACTTGTCTACACCGTCTGTGTCTATTTGACCTTCAAATACAAGAATATCAAAGATTATTTGTACCTTGAAGGGGGAGGCAGCTCTGATCGAAGAAGATGCGTCAGGAAAGAAGATGTGTCGCTTGTTGGTCGCCGCCGAAGGATTTGCGTGAAACTATCCATCATCTCATTCCTCTATTGTGTGAGGGATTCCTTAAGAAACATTTTGAAAGGATATCATATCCCTTCATATTTATTTTCTCCTTCCATGAGAGGTTGCTTGGGCATGTGAGAGATTTGGTCCTCAAGAGAAACAAGCTCAAGACACAATTCTTTGCACTCTGACCTCGTTGTCGACATGCATTAAGATGACAAGAAGCAGACTGATCTGATACCACTGATCTGGATTTTATGAGAAGAACTAAATGAATATAGATTATTAACAGATGCTTAACACAAAATAAAAGAAATATAGTAAAACTGGTTTTCTATTCAATAAGGAAATAAGCTGAAACTGTAAAATACGGCGGAAAACAAGCTTGCTAGAATGGTGGCGGCTTATCTCTGAGGAGAGATGTGATGGCTGCACTCATTCACAAGAAGATAATTACAATGAGGCTCTGAAGGCATTTTTACAGTAAATAGGAGTTTCAAAAACCCTAGACATCCAAAAACCTAACCCTAGGAGATGAAGCGCCAAAAGTCATGTGGGCCCCGTTTCGGTAAGTCAGTACATCAACTTCTTGGGGTTGTAACTTTTGCATACGATCTTCTTTTTAGGCATATGATAGACCATTGGAAAGATGTATCTCAGTAATACAACACCTGCCAAAAATTTCATGATGAAAATTTTCAATTGCAACATACCCAAAAAAATGTCGTTCAGGGTCTCAAAACGGCTCCGGAAGTTCAGGACTCGAAAAACTGCTAAAAATAGTAAATTACGAAAATTGCCAGAAAGTTGTTTTGAGCCAGCTGGAAAAAGGTGGGTGGCCACCAATATCCATCTGGATCATGACAACTGTCGAGCGCCCATTAGTATTACAAGAAGCCATGGAAGGAAATGTTGCTACTTTGTCTGATAGTCCTCATACTCCCATTTTGACTACTACCACAGGAGGTATGTTTCCTTCAAACCCACCTTCACTACTCCAGACCACAGTGGTATCAACTCCCTCTACCTCGAGAAATGGTCTGATACCATCATCGACGACGACCACTGATCTGTTTACAAAGAGTGCAACGAGCCCTCCATTTTCATATGGGATGTCTAACTTCAATTAGAAATCATTTATTACCTACTCCACCCTACAGATGATGGGTCTGGGGGCAGGGAGCTCAAACGCTCCCATGCAAGGGTATACCTGGGGAACTTCAGTCCCCTTCAATGCTATCCCTTACAATGGGGGTCATATACCTCCTCTGCCCCCCTCGCTCGGTGGTTCTTTCCAGCAACCTATCGGGTCGAATGCTAACTACATCTTGTTTGGAGCTGGAAGTTTAGGACCTTTGTCTTATAGTATGTTGGTGGGATCCATTTAATTCTATTTTTTCGATGCATTTGGTTATAAAAAAATTCTTCAGCTGCCATCTGGGTTGGGGGCAACCCCAGTTTTGGGCCGCAAAATTCTATGCAGGGTACTATTCCTATACATGAAGCAAGTACAAGAGTTTTCTCCTCACAGAGACTTTGGAATCCTTGGCAGGGATTATTTCCCTCACAAGGGATGTCAGTTAGGGGAAACCCCTTCCATGCTCAATGGAACCCTAGGCAGGGATCAATACCTATGGTCATTGGATTGGTTGGGGGCATCCCCTTCCAAAATCCTTGGAACACAATGCAAGGAGAAATCCCTGCCGAAACCACATCCTCCAATTACAGGAATGAGCCAATGATATCCCAACAAACACAGTTTCCATACACTGGTTAAGGCCACGGTTTCTACCAGAACCCTGGCCAACAACCCAAATTTTCCTGGCAACTTGGTGCCAGTCAATCTCTAGGACCCCTTTTTCCTATACATAGTAGTTAACCCAAACTACCATTTCTGGCAATGCTACATCTTCCAGACTTCTTAAGGTTGATTAACGACCCAATTTGTCATGATCCACATTGGCCCCCCATGACGACTAAGTTTCCCTCGAATATTCCAAAATTTGAAGGTAAAACTAGCGAAGCCCCAGGTGATCACCTGACAACCCTCCATTTATGGTGCTCATCAAACTCGCTCCGAGACGAATCCATACAATTGTGCCTATTTCAATGCACTCTTATCGGGGGTGCCGTGAAATGGTATATTGAGCTCGACCGCTCGAGGTATTCTTACTTTAACGACTTGGTGATGGTCTTCCTAAACCATTTCTAGCTACTCATGAGATACGATGTCGACACTGAATTGTTGGCCAAATTTGAGCAGACTAAGGCCAATCATATCTCTGATCACATCCGAGAATGGTGACATCAGAAGAGCTTGATTAAGGTACAGGTCCCACCGACGTTCTTATTGGACTGGTTCGTGATGTCTTTGGTATCAGTTGTATCCAAGGATGTTGCAACTTCGAGAGTGTTTTTAGAGGAGGAGGGGATAATGAGAGTGAAACAGATTGAACTGATTTGCTCTTAGTCTAGCTTTCTCTATGAGATTTTTCCATATGCACCAAGGTCCATCCTTGACAAGGACAAACAAAAGTCTGGACCCCATGTCGATGGTATTGTGGGCTCAACACAAGGAAAGTCCATTGATATGTTGTCAAATCAATTGCAACAATTTTCGATACAATAGACGACGACTAGCCATACCTACGATTCATCTTTTCCCCATACCCAAATGTCAGATGTACACAACGTGCAGTCGATAAACCCAAAGGCCAACCAACAGCTTGAAGGAAAGAAGAAACAACGAAACAAGAAGGGTAAAGGGGGAAAAAAGGATAGTAACAATGTTGGCGTGGAAAAAACAAAGAAGAGAAAGTCGAAGTATCTGTGTAACCTTTCCATAGAATACCACCCAACTCACTTGTGCCCTCGACTTGTAGAGGCTCAAAATATATTGGTGTAGAAACAACCTGTTGTGCTGATGAACCCATTTGCATATGGGAAAAATATGGCTCAAGCCTCAGCATCGTCGAGCGTGGAAGGGGGCATTCAGGAACTCGCCACGTCTACTGGTAATAACTTGGTCGCAAATGTTTACATGATGAAAGGCGACGCTCATATATCTACCTGGGCCTGCGATTACAGAATGTCAGAATCTATCGAAAACGGTAAATAAGCCACAAACCCACCAGTTCCTCTCCATATTGAGAATACGATGGGTGAAACAATGAAAGACATCCCCAAAGGTGTGTTCAAGAAATATTCTCATAATACAAACATGAGGGATGCCCAGAACTACTCCGTTGTGGAAGATTTGACATAAACCCCTTGCACGATGTCCTCTTTGCAATTCCTCCAAAGCTTCCCTTCGCAGATAAAATCCATGTTATCCGCCTTGGGATCTGCAGAGAATTGTAACTCTGGAGTGATCGTTCTCAATCCAACCGACTTGAAACCTCATCTTCCTTACCACGTTGCGTTTTCAGATAGTAGTGGCTCACACGACAAAATATTTTACTTGAAATATATTCCATATGGTGGTTGAAAAGGGTGCCTCGACTTGCATGATGTCATTGGTGTGTTGGAATTCCATTGGCCAACCCATTTTTTCTCTATCACCTACATTTATTACGACATTCGATAGTCGTTCATTCAGACCACATGTAATCATTCCTTCTTTCTTCGTTTAGTTAAGAGGAAATACCGTGTGCATCGAAGTTGAAGTGGTCGATGTGCCTCTTGACTACAACCTTTGTTAGGAAGGATTTGGACCTATGAAATGAATGCAGTGGTTGTTATAGTCTTTCGAGTCTTTTTGTTTCCACATGAGGATCGAATTGTGACCATTGACCATTTTTCCTTCTCTTGTCCTGAACCTTCATCGGACGCATCCATGGTTCTGATGATTGACAATCCTCAGCCTGGTACTGTCAACATAGGGTTTGGTTTGTGTCCATCAATGATGGGTACTTTCTATTACTCGCCTCCTTCTGGCGAAGTCAATATTATATCGGCTACCCCCGAGCATCCTAGGGATGAAATTTTTCAAATGTCGTCATTTTGAACGAATTATTTTCACGATCTATGGACGCTTCCTTCCCCATCGGCCTCAATTGAAGGAAAAGAGCATTATGGCATGGCCATGCCCTTGTCCGCAACATAATTTGCATACAACATTGTCCAGCAAGCTTCGGTTGACCTTGATCCGACCCCTACACAGGAGTTAGATCCAGTTCTCGAGCCTGTTTGGGCTCAAGGTTCTCTTGCCACTACAGATTATTTACACTTAGTCTTTCCCTCAGATGAGTCAATTACTGAGGCATTGAATGGTCCAGACAGACCCTGGGATGATCTCCATCAAAGATCTTACTTCCTCCAAGAGTTAAGGAGAATAGAGGCAGCTGAATTTGTATTGACTATGACTAGAGATAGGACTTGTCCTATTAATCCTCTGGATATGAACGTAGTTTACACTAAGGGTAATATGGCAATTATCGATGAAACGATCCCCATAGATATCTTCAAAACCCTTGGAGTAGTGGAGAATGTTTTCGTCAGAGGAGACTGTTCCCCTGAAGATATTTGAATTTATACATAGTTATTTAAGGAAAGACTGCTCCCCTGTTTTCTTGGTCTTACGAGGAAATGCTAGGCATAGACACAAGAATCATCGATCATGATATAATGAGTTATCCTGACACCAAGCCGGTATGACAAAAGATTCATCTATTGAATCCTTGGAAAGTGACAATGATTAAAGATGAAGTAGAGAAATTGCTTAAAGTTGGTTTTATCTACCCCCGTCCAGTTGACAGAATGGGTGTCAAACCCCATTCCAATTAACAAAAAATAGGGTACTATTCGCATGTGCATGGACTTCCATGACTTGAATAAGGCATGTCTGAAAGATACTTTTCACACCCCATTCATCGATCAGATTGTTGATGAATGCGCAGGTTGTGAGGTCTTTTCATTCATGGATGGTTTTTCGGGATATAACCAGATTTAGATCAAACCCGAAGACCAACATAAAAAAAAAATATTTGTCCTTGGGGCACATTCGCTTATCGTAAGATGCCTTTCAGCCTGAAGAGTGTTGGAGCCACTTTTCAGTAGGCCATGTATTTTTCTTTCCATGACCTTATACATATATTTGAGGCTTATATTGATGATCTATTATAACTCTCTCACAAGAGATCTGATCATCCCACACACCTCTGACAAATCTTCGAATGATGTCGCTACTATCATATTTGCTTGAATCCTAAAAAGTGAAGTTTCTGCATGACGTTGGGTCATCTCTTAGGTTTCATTGTTTCAAAAATAGGGATCATGGTCGATCCTCTTAAGGTTGAGTTGATAGTTCATTTGCCTCCCCCATGCACAATTCCCTATCTTCAGAGCTTACAGGGGAACGCAAACTTTATTCGATAGTTTATCATGTACTACCCCGAGATCACAAAAGGATTCATACATCTATTGAAAAAAGAAGTCCCTTTCTGTTGGGAAGAAGCCTCTCAACTCTCTTTTGAAGCATTGAAACGTTCCCTTACGTCTGCCCCTCTGCTCCGGCCTCCTGATTATAACAGAGATTTCTTGTTGTAATTGCTCTCTGCAGAGTCAACCATCGGCATGGTCTTGGTTCAAGAGGACAATTTTCTCAAAGAGGATGTTATTTATTACCCGATTTGAGGCTTGGTTGGGATGGAACTCAACTATTCCCATGTTGAGAAGATTTCTTTGGCAGCAGTACATGTTGTCCAATGTTTCCGTCATTACATTTTTCTTCGCAAGACCACTGTCATTGTCGTTGTGAATCCTTTCCAATATGTGTTCACACGATGGGTCATTGGAGGAAATATCAGTATATGGATTATAATCCTCTAGTAATTTGACTTAGATTTTGTTTCCGCGAAATCCAAAAAGTCGTTGGTCTTTGCGAAACTTATTTCGGAACTTTCGATCGAATCAAGTGATGTCACGCCTGAAGAATCTCCTATCAAAGGATATATTTTTATGATCACATATTCAAACCCCTAGTATGGAGATATACTATTCTATCTCCAGACTTTGAAGTGCCCCTCTTCTACTTCCCGCAACGAGCGTCGACGAATTCACCATCAGGCAGGAAACTATCTCATACTCGATGACACTTTGTATCGTCGAGGTGTAGATTGCATTCTTCATCGATGCCTTATACACGAGGAAGGAGAGCTCATTCTGAATTACTACCACACCGAAGCATGTGGTGGTCATTTGTCTCGGTTAGAAACAACCCAAAATATTCTACATGCTAGTTACTTTTGGCCTATGTTAATCAAAGATTGCGCTGAGTCATTCAAGAAGTGCCACCTGTGTCAGATATTCTCTCGAAATATGCGGGCACATCCCGCTCCCATGTTTCCTTTCATTTTTGTTGGCCCTTTCACTAAGTGGGGGATTGAATTTACTACATGTCACCCAGCTTCAACCAAGGGGCATCGTTACATCATCATAGCGGTAGACTACTTCACAAAGTGGGTCGAGGCTATGCCAACGTTTAACAACTCTTTTCATTTTTAACCAGATAGTAGAAAGGTTAGACATCCCAAAGGAGATTTTCATCGACCATGGCAGTCAATTCCAAAACAAAATGATGACTGAGTTAACATCAAAGATTGGGGTGTAGGAAAGAACATTCATCACACTACTACCCACAAGAGAATGGTCAGGTTGAAGCGATGAATAAGTCTCTCAAGACTATTCTTTAGCGGATGATCAATTATTCCAAGTCAAATTGGCATTTGATGTTGTACTCGACGTTTTGGGTCAACCGAACGTATGTAAATACTGCCATCGGTTTCTCACCTTTTCAAATTGTATATGGGATGGATGCAGTATTTCTTATTGAGTGCCATATCACGTCTTTAAAGTTGGAAGTGGAATTACTGCCAAACACTTCACCACCTAAGGAACGTTTGTTATATCTTGAGCAACTCAATGAGAAATGTCGTGATGCAGTTTCGACCAATGAATCTCATAAGAAACAAGTCATGTGTCAATATTATCGGTCCATTTTTCCTCAAATTTCATCCGAAGGAAATCTTGTCCTAGTCTATGATCAAGACAAGGATCCCCTAGGGGCAGGCAAGTTCAAACCCATGTGGTTTAGACCTTTCATCATGAAAGAGGTCTTAAATAAGGGCACTTACCTTCTGGTTGACCTTGAAGGAAACTTCTTGGTGGAGCCTAGAAATGGGATATTCCTCAATAAGTATTACTCTTAGGTTGGTCGCCTCGGTGACTTCTTGTACATATGTATAGTTCATATACAGTTATTATTATTATTTTTTTTTATTTTTTTTTATTTTATGGATGTGTAGTTATTTATGTATTCCTTTTTACCGTGGCAGATGTCAAGTGAATCAAAGGTGTTCTTTGGGTTCATGAATGGTGCTAGATGACACACTCGAAGGATTTCTTCCATGGCTTGGGTGATTTTCACATCTGAAGTCCAGTTGTTATCTTTTGTAGGTATCTGTCTAGGTGACGCCACAAACAATGTCATCGAATATAGCGTAGTGATAAAGTTTCTTCGTAAAGCCTTGTCACATGGAATTTCTCACCTCCAGGTCTACTTATATGCTCAAATGGTTTTGTCCCAGTTAAATGGAGTTTACTACATTTATGATCCTACTTTTCACCGACATTTCCTTAGGGTACGTCTCTTAGAACATTACCTTGATTACATTACGTATATCCATGTTCCTAGGAGATTAAATCAAATGATAGATACTCTAGCTAATCATGTATTTAGATTGGCATCTTGCACACACATAAAAAGAATCACACACATACACATGTACATAAATTTGTAAAACATGAGATCCATAAGATGAATAAATATGTATATATATCTGTGTGTGTGTGTGTGTGTCAAAAATTTCATGAGTACATAGGTTGGTGTGAACGCCTCAAAAAATAAGGTTCGGTATACATCACGGGGATTATTCCCTAAAAAAATATACAAAGGTTCCCTCGACACATAATAGTCTAGCCTATCTAAGCTCAGGGTCTATTGACCCTGCCGTAGTGAACAAAAGTGTTGGCCAAACGTAGGAAAAGATGGACCCAAGTCTCTAGCACCCCCACTACATGAGGTTGCATGGAAGGTGGGAGATCCTTGATCTCGACCATAGGAACTATATGAGTGAGCGAGGTGAGGTTGCGCTCCACCTGCCTCAAAACTCTCTTAGCCTCTCCAGCTAGAGGCCCCCCTGGGGCTACTGGTACCGCCTCTAGTCGAGGACATCGTCGAGTCCTCATGAAGTCCATCGGGTGCACTGGTCCCACATCTGTACATAACAAATACATAAAATTAAGTACTATGCTGCATATAAAAATGATATATATATAAACAATTAGAAATTAAATAAATTTAAAAAACATTTACCTAGCTCCCCTCGCTCCTCTTTGGGAGGTATGGGCATGTCCAGATCCCTGGAAAATTTGTCATATTGTTGGAATATATCATTCCCACCAGTCAAATAATTTGTCATCAAAGGCCTCTATGGTCATCCCTCCCCCCTGTCATGGCAGAAGTGTTTCTCATCTACATATTGTTGGGAAGGAGGCCACATGCCCCCATGCAGTCTCTCTAGGACTCAGATTGGGCACTCTTGAAGAAGAAGAACAAGAAAAGGATGGTGCCAAACCTGAATTTCTTGTTGTTGTTCTCACGACACTCTGTTAACTGCCTCTTCAAGCATGTGATCATGGTCATACTCCATTCGTATATATGTGCCTCCTGGCACTGAATAGAACAATTAATGTGTGCCTGAGAATCCCGGTGAAGGGTCGCGGATCCAATAATCCACCCAATAAGTAATAGGATCACTCTTAGTGATAAACTGGTGATCTTGTGAATAGGAAATTGATAACCTACCTTCTCAGTGCCGGCCTCACAGTACATCTTGATGTAGTCCTCAATGTTAAAAGGCCCAGGGGAAAATGTCCACAGATTGACTGGTTCCCCTCTCCTCGAGAGGCCAATAAAGAAGTAAATTTCCTCAGTTGTTGGAGTAAATGACTATCCCTCCCTCTATCATGAATGCCTCTACATCTAAATGTCAATAGTCAACCAGGGTGTTCAGTAGCCTGGGTTGTGCCCTCATAAATGTACACCGAAAGAACTTCCACAACCCACATTGTTTCAATGTGGAAATGGAAGAAGGGTCCTCAATGACCAATACATCAATGTCCTCATGTTCCCTCTCCCTCCAATGGACATATATCATGTTCCATGGTAGATAAAAAGGGATTTAGCTCTTGCATTTTAATTTTTGCAAGCCTTTTGAGGGTGTACACGGGTTGTTTTGGCCACAGTCGCGTATGTACATTGGAAGACTATTTTCTGCCTATGTACATAGACGGGTTATCGTTGGACAGCCCATGTACACACATGGTGTTTCTTTTTGGGAGAGTGCGCCCCCTTAAAAAAATAAATGCATAAAGAAATAATTGAAATGCAGGAGGGATGCATTTGTACTTACTTGGTCTGAGCAGAAGTTCCTTTCATCCTCTGAAGCTCCCGTAATCAACTTCTTTAGCAAAGGGGATTTTTTCTCCTTTCGGTCAATTCTCAAAATTCAATAGTGAAAATGAGCTGTCAGCTTCTATTTATAGACTTTTTTGGCCCTTTTTGCCTCTTTTTTGACCCCCTTTGTCGTTTCTTCTGGCTTGAAAATGATTTAATTCCTTTCCTGAGTTTCTTATTGGATGTTATGATACACTTTTCCTTTTTGGTTTGGTAACTTTTTTGGGAGATAGGTCACTTTAAAGGTCCTTTGGTAAAAGTCATTTTTTTCCAACTTTTGGCATATAAGTTAGGATTTCACCTCAATTTTCTGCATCTAGTTGTATTTTCCTCTTTGCCATAGGATCGATCCTGTTAGAGACATTTCTTGTAAGGTGGGTCAGAATGAAAAGGAGTGGTTTAAAAACCCACTTACCCTAAGTACCGGACTCAAAATGCACCTGTGGTAAGTGACAAGCAAATCTGGATGGCAAGCATCCGCGTGCCCAAATCAACGACGCACATGGGATTCCGGAGACCC
>SNQJ01S0063459.1:65233-76807 GCA_010110895.2 Picea sitchensis
CAAATATAATAGGTCTAATGTCAAAAAGGGTCCAGATCACTTGCGAGCAAGTGTCCTCAAATAATAAGTGGTCTCAGTGCGCTAGAGCGGGATGTTACAGATGGAAACTCTTCCCCTCTACAATACGAGAAACTTGCATTTCTAATATTTCTAGTGGTGGCGTACAACCTTGCATCCAAGGCCACCATATTATCGGTCGACTTGAGATCCAAGAGTGACAAGAGAAAGTAGATCTCACCTGAAAATATATAAGATAAGAAGGGGGGATGAAGAAAAGGATTCTAGTTGCAGAGGACATGCTTCCATGCTTCCATTTCTTGGTTTCTCCTTTTTATTTAATAGCTCGATGGATCATGCATGAAAATTAAACATGGATGTAGAATCCATAGTGCGTTCCAAGGGATCCTGCATCAAAACTACAGTTGGACATTGTAGCTATAGCAGGTGGACACCGCAACAACAAACATAATAATATTTATAATTAACGAAACTTAGGATAAATTTAGCTACCAGAAAATGCTAAGACAAATAGTCAAACTAATGCTAGAATTAATCCACCTTCGAGCAATGCATAATAAAATATATGCATGTTAATCCAAGATCTTCATGAATTAAAGCACATTGAGAATAAAGAAGTTGGCAATAAGACTTTGAATCTATTCTCCAATGAGATGATGACATATAAGGTTTTTTAATTATATAAAAAATAATGTTTTTAGTTCTATAGTTCGAACAATAGAGACGATGCAAAAATTTATAGTCAAAGGACATATTAATATGAAGTCAACGAATTAGCGATTTCTATAGTCCCTCTACGCCTTCGGTAGGGACTAATAATACAAAGGTATTATGTTTTGGTTTCTTTTTAATTGCTTTGAGTTACCCCTATCAAACCTTTTTTTCATTATAAAAACTTTAAAGCTTTCTCATTCTTAACATGATGAACCTTGTAGTACGGAGGGAGGAAAAAAACTCACAAAATGATAATATTGACATAAGGATCCAAATAAATTCACACTCTTTTTATTTTCTTTTGGAGTTGTATAAACAAACCTGACCACTTAAATCTTCTTAGACTGGTGGGATGTCAAAATTTATTCTTCCACTAACTTTTTGGTCTTGGGTTTATGCTCTTATTTGACCTATGTTCTACTTATGTCCCATGTGACATGCACGTGGAATTATTCTTCATCTTTTGCACCATAGAATAGAATTGCATGTGTATGCCATGGTTGTCACAAATTTGTAGACTCACTAGTCTTTTCTTCTCAACAATCCTATATAGAGAAATGCTTATACACAGATAAGGTGTAATTCTCCACTACTTCTTGTGCACTGAAATCCGACGACAATAAGTTAGTTGGTCGCTTCAATTTTGTCGACACTCTAACAAAACCTGGTTATTATTTTCGTCAGTGTAAAGGGGTCTAATATCCCACTCTCATGTGTGTCTAATATGTGACATCTACACCATAGATCCGATGGAGGTGATATACCTCCGACGAATTTTACTATTGGACTGTTCGTCGGATATTTGAAGGACACATTTTTTGAATATTCAACACAAATTCTTATATTAATTAATAATAATAATTATTATAATAATATTGAATTGCATTTCTTCCTTTTGAAGTGAAAAAATACTAGAGGTTATGGAGATCATGTCTGCTAGTAGATCCATCTTGGGAATGTTTTAATTGCCTCCAACCTACCATCTAATGAGTTGGATTACATTTCCCCCATTTTGTGGAAACTAATGTAGTGGTTATCCTTATTAGCCCAACTGTGTGTCCACTAGAGATGCCATTGAAATTCTAGCACCATCTAAATCTAAATTTGTGGTGGCAGTCTACTTTCATTATAAATTACAAAGATATCTATGATCTGTCTACATAAGAAGAGGAAAGTTTTCATTGATGATTTAATTAAATTATGGTGTTCTTTGTGACTACTCGAAATGTACATCTTACTGCTAGACTTTCTCCTGACCCCATTGAAATACCATTAACAAATTCTACATGAATAAAAAAAATACAAATAAAACAAAGACATCAACTATTCTAACTCAATTCATGTTCCTTATTACTACAAGAAGAAGACTTGGTTTCTTTCAAGTTTCCAACTCAACATTTTTTAAGTTGTTGACAAAAAAATATTTCACATAAGACATATTTAGGATTCTTGGTCTATAGAATTTCTTTATCTCTATAACCAAGCTACATATCCCATTCCAGAATCTTATCTACAACATATCAAAAATTCAACTACTTCAAGGCATTATCATACTTCACAATATTATCTCATTACTCTTCGTGTCATTTCAGAAGTATTCTCTTTTATATATCCCATTGTACATATGAGTTGCAGATCCTATTTCTACTTCTGGTCGTGAATCCCTGATCTTCTACATTCTTCAACTCTTCAACATTCTACAAGGATATTTTAGCTTCAAAATTCAACATTCTAGCATTCTATAACTTAAAATTGGGGTATTAATTTCCCCTCCCCATTATTTGGGCATTTCCCTCGGTGCATATAAAAAATAATAAGACATTCTTGCTTCCAAGTTTCCATCTCAACATCTTTTAAGCTATTGAAAAAACAAGATTTCACATCAGCCATCTTCTTTTCATCTTCTTAGTCTATAACATTGTTTTATCTCTACAACCAAGCTACAGATCCCATTCCAGAATCTTAGCGACAACATATAACAAATTAAACTACTTTAAGGACTTATGATACTTCACGAGAAGATCTCATTACTCTTTTCGTCCTTTCATAAGTATTCTCTTTTATATATTTCACTGTACATATGAGCTGCAAATAACAACTACAGATCCTAGCTACTACTTCAAGCTGTAGATCCCTAATCTTCTACATTCTTCAACTCTTCAACATTCTACAAGAATATTTTGGCTTCATAATTCAAAATTATGGTATTCTATAACTCAAAATTGGTGTATTACTTTCCCCTCCCCCTTATTTTGTCATTTCCCTTGGTGCATATACAAAACAAGAAGACTTCGTTGCTTCCAAGTTTTCATCTCAACATTTTTTAAGCTATTGAAAGAACAAGCATTCACATTAGACATATTATTTTCAAATTCTTGGTCTATAGCATTGTTTTATATATATAACCAAGATGCAGATACAAGCTACAAATCCCATTCGAGAATCTTAGCTACAACATATCACAAATTCAGCTACTTCAATACATTATCATACTTCAGAAGTATATCTCATTACTCTTTATCTACTTTCAAAAGTAAATTCTCTTTAATATATTTCTTTGTACATATAAGATGTAGATCACAACTACGGATCCTAGCTGCTACTTCCGATTGTGGATCCATGATATTCTACATTATTCAAATATTCAACATTCTACAAGGATATTTTGGTTTCAGAATTCAACATTCTCGCATTCTATAACTCAAAATTGGGTTATTACTTTCCCCTCCGCATTATTTTGAAAATGTCTGATCCGGGTGGATCTTGGTGGCCATCCACCTTTTCCATTAAATCAATATTTTGAGCCTATGGTTTTGATAAAACATGATATTCACCCTTTTGACAAGATGGGAATGTAATACCATTTTCATTTCTTAATTAAAGACATCATGTAATGATTTCCTAGTGGTTTTATGTACATTCCTACAACATAGAATTAATGCAATGAATCCCATTATAACTCCATAGTTAAGCACGCTTAGGATAGAGTAGTATTGGGATGGGTGACTGACTGGGAAGTCCTATTGTTTTACATGCCTATGGAATTTTATAAAATTAGTCCAATTTATCCCACATGCATCATGGGAATTGTTCTCCTCTCACTCTCTCATATATAATTGATGTGAAGGAGATACTTTAATAAGGAAATGGAGTGTGATGTAAATCTTGTTGCGAATGAAGCGTAGCCAACATCTCTTTGTTTTTCAGAGATAAGCTACCCAAATCTTCCATTTTGTGTTCTACAATGTTTTTCTCTCTTATTCATTAATACAAGTTGGGTTTCACTATATTTTTTTTCTCTCTAATATATATATATATTTGTCTCGTTTCATTCTCATCATAATCTGGATCAGTGGTATTAGAGCAGTCTGCTCCTTGTTATTTCTCAAAGAAGGTCCTTGATGAGTTCAAGGTATAGGTATTTGGGTCTCGAGCTAGTTTCTCTTGAGGAAAACCTCTCTCGCTAGCCCAAGCGACCTCCCATGGTGGAAGAAAAGAGAGATGGAAGAGAAGAATATCCTTTCAAGATGTTCCTCAAGGAATCCCTCATGTGATAGAGGAACGAGATGATGGATAAATTCTCTAAGATCCTTCGAAGACTAGTGATGATGGTGACCGAGGCATCTTCGTCAAGAAACCATTTCAGAGGTGCAACACTCTTCAAGTTACAAGTCAATTTTGGTATCCTCTTATTTGAAGGCCAGATAGATGAAAATTCTCTATAAAAATGGTTGAATATGCTAGAAGGTTATTATTCTATCCAAAAAAAAATTGACAGTGAAAATACCACCTTCACGCACTTTAAATCCCTTCCCCGTGTCATATATTGGTGGGAATATTACTGGGAGAAGTACACTGCGGGTGAATCTACACAATTCAAGAGAGAAACCACATGGGAAAGCTTTGTATAATCCCTAAAGGATTTCTTCCCTCTCGAAAGATATGATGACCAGTACATGAGATGGAAAACTCTACGTCAAAAAAGAGACCAAACGGTTCCAGAGTACACTAACATCTTTCATACCTTGCGCTCAAATATGGGCATCAAAGACTCTTAGTGGCACATGGTATTGAATTATCATAGTGGTATGAATAGGTACATACAAACATATATGGATTTATTGGACATCTCCTCACTGGGAGTTGCTTATCAATACGCGATCAAAATCAAGCATAAATTCAAGTATCCAAGTAAGCGTGACCCTTGGTTTGAAAATATGCCACAACAAAAGTATGGAAAAAAAAACCCTAACTCAAAAAACAAAGGATATATCAACAAGTAATTCCAACCTCAAGAGAGTGAGTCCAAGATGCATGAAAATAATGGTAACAAGAAGTTTAAGAAAGACACTGGAGAGTGGTGTGAGTTCAACAAAATCCCCTGGCACAACACTAATGAATGTCTCTTGAAACAGTGATTGGTGGTCGTTATCAATGAAAAAGAATCAAAACCTTACTCATACTTTGATTCAGAGAAAAATAAATGGAAACCAATCATTGATGAAAAACCCATTTCTACCATCACAACCACAAAAGTACAACCATAAGAACCAAAGGAGGTTGAGGAGGGGGGGCGCTTATTTCACTCATGGATGTGGGTAAAGGGGACTCCACTGGATTTCATTATTGATAGTGGGAGTCAGAAGAACATGATATCAACTGATTTTGTCAAGATATTGAAGCTGCCAATGATGCCACACCTCCAACCATACACCATCAGATGGTTGAGCCAGGGGCGAGACATCTTTGTCAGCCAGCAGTGCCACCTATCCTATGGAATCAAGCCCTTCAAGGATGAGGTAGTGTGTGATGTTGAACCGCTTGAAGTTTGTGATGTTCTTTTAGGAAAACCATATATGTGGAAACTTCATGCTATTTATGAGTCTTGACCCTACAGTTTCATTTTTACTCTAGGAGGTCAGCTCTACAAGGTACCAAATGTAGTTTCAACTACTATCTCATCAAAAAAGTTTTGCAAAGTAATATCTCATATCACAAAGTTTAGCCTCTTTACGATCTCGTGAGAAGGTGAAAAAAAGGACATTGTGAAAATTATAGCCTCATCCCAAGATTTTTCTATCAAGCAGAAGTAAGTCAACACGATTGTAGAGGAATACGAGAATAGTGAGATTCTTCCATATGTTCAACATAGATCTATTAGCCATGAGCCTTTTCAGGTGTTCTTGAAGTTCTCACCAGTATCCCCCATTGATATAGCTCTTCTTACTTCATCTTCATCGATAGAGTCCTCACACACTTAGACCAAGGTAAATCATATAGACATATATGTTGAATGGATCCAACACCTCCAATAGGATCATGATATCCCTCCAAAAGAAAAGTGCAAGCATAACATCTACTTCAACGAGGAAAGAAACTCACCAAGGTTCATATTTAGAAGAATCTCCCGAGGGAACTTGACGCAATGGGGACCATTGCTTCCTAAGGGGGGAGGAATGATCCAGGTGGATTTCAGTGGTCATCCACCTTTTGCACTAAATCAATATTTTGAGCCTATGGTTTTGATAAACCATGATATTCACTATTTTGACAAGGAATGGAATGTAATTCCATCTTCATTTGTTAATTACAGACATCGTGTAATGATTTCCTAGTGGTTTTATGTACATTCCTACAACATAGCAATAAAGCACCGAATCCCATTAGAACTCCACAGTCAAGCATGCTCAAGCTATAGTAGTACTGGGATGGGTGATCGCCTAGGAAGTCCTAATGTTTTACATTCCAATGTAATTTTATAAAATTAGTCCAATTTATCCCACATGCATCATGGGATTTGTTCTCCTCTCACTCTCTCATATATAATTGACATGAAGGAGGATGTTTAAGAAGGAAATGGAGTGTGATGTGAATCTTGTTGCGAATGAAGCGTAGCCAACATCTCTTTCTTTTTCAAAGATAAGCTACCATGTTCTACCAGTTTGTGTTCTACAATGTTTTTCTCTCTTATTCACTAATAGAAGTTATGATTCACTGTATTTTTGTGTTCTCTGCTATATTTTTGTTTTTGTATCGTTTCGTTCTCAGCATATTTTGGATCATTGTCCTTGGTGAATATAAAAAATAAGAATGTTTGGTTTCTTCCAAGTTTCCAACTCAAAAAATTTTAAGCTACTGACAAAACAAGATTTCACATCAAACATCTTTTTTTCAGCTTCTTGGTCTATATCATTTTTTTATATCTATAATCGAGTTGCATATCTATGTCGTGGATCCCATTCCAGAATATTAGCTACAACATATCACAAATTCAGCTACTTCAAGGAATTATCATACTTCAAAAGCATATATCATTACTCTTTATGTGCTTTCAGAAGTATTCTCTTTTAAATATACCATTCTACATATGAGCTGCAACTCACAACTGCATATCCTAACTACTAATTTTGGCTGTGGATCCTGTATTTTCTACATTCTTCAACTCTTCATTATTCTACAAGGATATTTTGGCTTCATAATTCAACATTCTGGAATTATGTAAATCAAAATTAGGGTATTACTTTCCCCTCCCCCTTATTTTTGTATTTTCCTCAGTGCATATACAAAATAAGAAGACTTGGTTGCTTCCAAGTTTCCATATGAACATTTTTTAAGTTGCTGACAAAAAAATCTTTCACATCAGACATCTTCTTTTAGCTTCTTGGTCTATAAAATATCTTTATCTCTATAACCAAGATACAGATCCTATTCTAGAATATTAGCTACAACATATAACAAATTTATCTACTTCAAGGCATTATCATACTTCACAAGAATATCTCATTACTCTTTTTGTCCTTTCAGAATTATTCTTTTTTACATATTCCATTATACATATGAGCTTCAGATCATAGCTCCAGTTCTATCTACTAATTCTAGCTATAGATATTCTATATTCTTGAACTCTTCAAGATTCTACAAGGATATTTTGGCATTCTATAACACACTCATTTTTTTCTGGCTGGTCTCTCCCATGATCATTGGTTTGTAGGTTTCCAAACTTTTCTCAGGTATGCATACATTTATTTTATTTTCTTAATTCATTCGATGTATGACAATTTAATCATTACTTATTGTGAAAAGTTATCCTATTGTCCCGTGGTCTGTCCAAACCTTAAGTTGGTGGTATTTTCCTTATGTTAATATGATTGTCTATAAAAATGACTTTCAACCATTTTCCTATCCTTGTTTTGCAATAATATCATGACGAATGTTCCAATTCCCTGAATGATTATAATGTCATATCTTATGCATGCATAATCATAACGACATATCCCACACATATTTATAATTCAAGACCAAACCTTACCCTTGATTTGTTATGAAAGGAATTCATGCATGAAAAGGAATCCATTGGCTTCATTCCTTGTGTCTTTTCTCATTTCACGTTATTCCTTGCTCCAAATTCCATAGGGCTTCACAAGTTATCTTATTTTTGACCACTTGAGACATTCATATGGGAGGACCCCCAATCCACCATGAACCCGTAGGTATTTTGGTGGTGTATCAACATGATAAAAAAAACCACAATATTCGAACTAGTGGGTTGGTTGGGGTATTTTCAGCGATTGTATGGATTTGACATTGAAATTTCAATCAAATTATCCCAAGGTCTACATGGTTCCATGGCTAGAGTTAGGGGTATTGAAATTCCACTAACTAAGGAGTCTATTGCAAGAGTAAAAGTGTAATGTACCCCAAAATTACCAAATAAATTTTCTTTTTGCTAGGTTCATTAAAACTCCTTTACTCTTTTAAACTTGATTTGTTTATAACTAAAAATGCTATTGTCGGAATTATGACGTGTACTTATTTGTATTACCGGCGACTAAAACAAGGTAAACAACCTTTCCATTAAATCATGCCTATAACCATTACTCAAAACATGTGTTAATCTCTAGCGTATAGAGTTCTTACCTTTATCAAGGGATCCACAAAAGAATTTCACTAAAGTTACACTTTTAAATAAGTCCTAGTACTCTCTACCTCATATCCAAATGGAGGAGTACCACAGACTTTATCATTCAATATATTTTTCTTTACCTTATAATCCCATTTACCAAGAACTATGTAATCGTTGATATTAGGTACCCATTACCATAAAGTTCTTATAACTAAAGTTTATACAAGGCAACGTATTTTTCTTGAGTTTAAATGAATGCATTATCGTATGTCTTACCTGAATGTTTTAACATTGGTCACATACAAGCCTCCTTGGAACAATTATACACTAACTGAACACGCACTCCAACTGTCATAGCAATGAACATCCTTATCAATTTTCTTTTTTAAGGCCTTCAACACAGTAGTTAGCAGGACTAACACACACATGAGTTGACAAATGATAGGGTGACACAAATAAGGATATTTAATTGTTGGAGTTGGAAACCCACCTAGCGTGACAAGTCACAACCCTACTGCTTACTGTCCAGTATGAACCCGTTTGATTTCATGATAGGGATTAGCACTAACAATGTTAGTGGGCTCGGTTCAATGCAGAGTTAATACATGTCCGTAAATGCCATTGAATTTCTCTGGTTGATAGTTATGAGGTTTTCTGCATTGTATAGGTTCTAGATTAATGTGACCAATGTGGATACACCATGCACGTGTGTTCACCTGTCATGTGTACCCAAGGCATACATTCACCATTACTCCATGATACGAGAGTCACTTGGGTAACTAATGTTCCATCTTTCCTTTGGCTCTTATGCATTTTTCGTAAAAACGTCCTGCGTTAACCTCTGCAACATTGCTCTGCATGTAGCCACCGAAGATGAGGGGGGGTTCCTCATATGTGTAAGGAAATAAAATGTTATGCATCCATCTGGTTTCCTCCTCTACCAGGTAACATTACAAAACCCTGTCACTTGGGTTAGTTGTAGAATATATGGAAGTCAGTCGTATCTTAAGTTTGTCTCTGTAACTAGTTTTTTTACTGTTGTTGGTTGATGAACTCCCTTCTCGCTAATCTTTACTCTCTGGAATATTTATATACATTCTCAGGTTAAATACGTATTTTCTAAATCGTGGTGGCTTACGAATTTATCTCTCACGTGAGGGTAACCATGCATTACTCATGGATTTTGTTCTCTTGTAAGCCATTTACACAGGCGGTTTTAAATTATTGATTCATGGATAGTCCTATAATGTATTAGGGTTCTGTCAATAAGAAGTTATCCTCGGTCATCTCTTTAATATTTATCCTTGTATTTTATTTGGAGTTACTCA
Organism: Picea sitchensis; assembly: GCA_010110895.2. Lineage (NCBI taxonomy): Eukaryota > Viridiplantae > Streptophyta > Pinopsida > Pinales > Pinaceae > Picea > Picea sitchensis. The sequence goes on from SNQJ01S0063459.1 coordinate 75,197, forward strand.
CGACATACCTATCACCGAAAACCCCTTGATTGAACCTTGTTACAGTGACCCTAAAATCCTGAATAAGGCGTCCTATGTGAGTAACTGTGTACTAAAGCTCTCTTTGTATTCTGTCATACTTAATTTTAAAATTTGTGAGGGTATTTTTTCCAGGCCAGGACCTCAGTCCTCTCTTTGTGGTTCAACTCGCGATTTTCATTTGGGTGTTTCACGATATTCCCTCCATCCGAGAACCTCCTGGTTAAACCTTGCTCTACAGTCATTCCTAAGTTCACTTAGGGTATTCTCTGTAGACAAGGGTGTGTTTTTAATACTCCGTTTTGAATAAGTGATGAACCTCCAAACTGTCGTCTCTTTGAAAAAGTTACACATTCGAACTAACTGTGAAACAATGCATTTTCGAATTAAAAGTTGTAACATTGTAAACCAAATCCCTGTGGTCACAGTAAGGATTTCCTTACTTCATCGTAAAGCTTCATAAAAAATCTATTTACTTTACTCGTACTTGTAAAAGCATTGTTACGATGCTAAGACTCTCACTATCTATAATTATTCCAGAACTTAAACAAATTTGAAGAATTTACCCTTACCCCCTATTCTGTAATCATGTGGTCAAATTTCACGTTGTTCTCGTGAAAGGAAAGGAAATTTAAATAACTAGAATTTTGTTCTTGATTGTGTTTTCTTTAACCTCGATATGTAGGTTTAGATAATCTATGAGAATAATATGTCGTAACCCTATTTGTGATCCGAAATGGGCAATTCTATGTAACATGTTTTACATTGTGCACTCTCTATAGTTATGGTTGTGAAACATAAATATTACATGTTTAATATGTTCTAACTGTTGATACATTCCGAGCAATTCATTTTAATTTTGCTCAGTTACAAAACTAATGATGGGAACCCTGTTTATATTGTGAGGGTACCCATGAATCAATACAATATCTAATTCTCCCCTTCAAACTGTGGATAGTTCTCTTCAGCGACACCGATGAGAAACATGCACCCACGCCAACCTCAAAATAAGTGTTTTTCATATGTGGAACCTTCACTATTTTAATTTTGTAGATTATTTCTGAAAATTACTTTATCCTTAATGTTTAATTTTCATTGGCTTCTGTCTGCACACTAATTACTAATTCTTGTTCTCCTTTGATGATTTAAACATTCCCAGTCAACAGATTCAGGACAATGCCTTGCTCGAAAAAGGTATTTGAGTTCCGATTCTAGTGTTTAGTTTGAAGATTCAAATTCGGGTTTCCAATGGTACTCGGTTCTTACCTAGGGTACTCTGTTTGTAATAAATTTGGATCCAAAGCCTCTGGATATACAGATCGTTTATTCTTTTATGTTTAAAATGATGCACAGATCTTTCTTCAACCTAAACGAATATTGTTACAAATCTGAGCAGTCTTTGTAATATGTATTATATAACTTGAAAACTTCATTTATGTTTTTCTATGGTGTAACCGAACTGTAAATTGTTATGTCTTTGGTACAGTCTTATCAATGGAAAATTACTTGAATTTTGCATGTGTCCAAGCGTCGATAATCTTGTTGTATAAGAGTACTTATATTTTTATGTTGTTATGAAATTATGTACAAGAA
>SNQJ01S0063461.1:0-16886 GCA_010110895.2 Picea sitchensis
AAAACGTCATGTGTCGACCCCGCATAGTGAGCAGTGAATGGGGCCAACATTGAAATTTCTTCAATATGTGTCTGTATGCATCAAAATTTGACATGGTTAGACTAGACACATGCCTTGATGGTATCGGAGGATTTCAAGACTCAAGGATGTATGATTTCATACAGAAACATTTTAAAACATTTCAACATTGGCCTCATTCATAGGTCATCGTTGCCCATCATGTACTCTAGCCCTAATACAATGTCTTTTAATAGTTGTTTCCTTTAAAATTCAACCGATCAGAAAAATAAAACGAAACGAGAAGAGCCCTAGTACAATGTCTTTTAATAGTTGTACTCTAGCCGAGAAGACCCGCAAACCCTTTTTGAAGTGTCGTTATTATAGCAAACTTGTCGCAAAATCCGTAAAATGCAACATATTTATAGATTTTATAACATTGCAATTCTGATGATCATTAACCAAATCAAAGTTGACTTGGTCAAAATACTAGGTCACCATTGGAGGGGGAAAACCTAGTTTCCACAACCTCACAACTACGACAACTATCTTCACAAACGTGGCAAGAGAGACGACTATGTCACAAACATGGCAAGAGAGACGACTATGTGGCAAACATGGCAAGAGAGATGATAACGTGGAAAGAGAGACGACAACGTGGCAAGAGAGATGTCAACGTGGAAATAGTGACGTTATCGGGCAATATGGAAAAAAAAATTAAAATTTCCTCCATTTTTCGACAGTATGGCCAATTTTTTCCATAACGCCGCAAATAGAATGTCGAAATTTTTACAATATGTACTAGTGCAATACTATTGGTCAGGCATGAAGAGGGAGATTGTTGATTACATTGCTAAATTTATGGAGTTTCAGAAGGTCAAGGTTGAGCATAGGCATCTAGCTAGGTTGTTGTAGGAATTTCCTATTTCTGAGTGGAAGTGGGAAGTGGTTACCATGGATTTCATCACAGGATTACCCAAAACAAGAAATAAACATGATTCTATCATGGTGGTGGTGGACAAGCTTACTAAAGATGCCCATTTTATTCCAATGAAGGTTTCTCACAAGGCAACCAATGTTGTTGATATTTATATGAGGAAGGTAGCACAATTGCATGGCATACCCAAGATAATTGTGTCAGATAGAGATCCAAAATTTACCTCAAAGTTCTGGAGGGGATTAGTCAAAGGGTTCAGAACAAATCTTAACTTTAGCACATCTTATCATCCCGAGTCTGATGTGAAAACGAAAAAGGTGAATCAAGTGATAGAGGATATGCTAAGGATGTACGTGACAGACAAACCATCTAAATGGGAATATTATCTACACTTGGTAGAATTTTCCTACAACAATGGGTACCAGGCATCTCTGAAGATGAGCCCATTTGAGGCACTTTATGGAAGAAAGTGAAACACACCAATAAGCAGGGACAACCCAGCTGATAGAGCAATGATTGGACCATATTTTCTCAGGGAAATGAAAGAGCAAATGTTAAAGGTAAAATAGAATTTAAAGATTGCCCAAGACAAGAATAAAATCTATGCTGACAAGAGTGGAAATCACATGGAATTTAAAGTGGGTGATCATGTATTCTTGAAGGTGAAAACCAACAAAAGTTCCCTGAAGTTGGGAAATGGTTCCAAGTTGGCAGCCAGATATTGTGGGCCGTTTGAAATCCTATAAAGGATTGGACCAGTAGTTTATATGATTGCATTATCTGCATCTATGTCTATACATAATGTATTCCATGTATCTTGTCTTAATAAATATATACCTGATGCTAATCATGTTATTGATTGGAATGTGATTCAGGTGGAGCAAGAAAGCGTTTTTCAAATGCATCAGGTACACATTATGGACTAGAAAATCAAACATCTTCGAAATCGATACATAGGGATTATAAAGGTTCAATGGACCTGGTATGGTCCTTAGGACGCAAGATGGGAGTATGAAGATGCTATGCGGGCATAATAACCACATCTTTTTGAAGATTTTGGAAATCTTGTTTGTAATATGTAAATATGATGCACTGAGGACATTGCATAAATAAGGGAAGGGGATTGTAATACCCCAAGGTAGAGCCCCTGTTGAATTGTAATGAATTATATAGGTTGGTGATCCAAGTGTTTATAAGTTAGAAGACTTATGTGTTTATTAGGCCGGAGAGCCTAGATGTTGAAGGCCAGGGAGCCTGATTTTTGTATATGTAAATACTACATCATTAATAAAATTACATCGTTGTGTGTAGATCGACCACAAAGAAAGGTTTACGGGGGACTAAGATCCACTAGGAAGGGAAAGGGAAGTGCTAAGAGGCTAGGAAAGGGGGTTAAGCTTGAAGGCTTGCCTCCAAAGGAATATTACAATATATTCCTAAAAGGGCTAAGGTTTGGACATAACCTTTTATCCTAAGTTCTATTGGGAGGTGAAGGAATCCAAAGTGGAGAGGAAACATGCTCCTAGAGAGCCATGTGTCATCCAGGACGCATGAAAATATATGTGGGGAAATTAATTGTTTGGGAGATCTTTTGGCCCATTCACTCACGCACTGAGCATGCACACAAACATCGATTTTCCACCATTGTTGAACCCTATGCAACCGTGAACCTATTTAACTTGCGCGCACTGGTATTCTGTTGAGTCATACCCTATCTTACACGAATTGGATAAGAGTCCCTAAGGATCGTATTTGTTCTTTAACTTTTATAAAGGCGTCAGATTTCTTATATTTTTTCAACACCCCATCAAATGCAAGGTTTCGGTTCTTTCCCCAGTGAGGCGTACCTCCATATTTCACAAGAGCCATTTGCTCGATTTCCTCCCAACACATCTTCATACAGTCTCAGGGTGTTGGGATCCTTTGCCCGATAGTATGTAATTTTGATATCTATTAAATCCTATTGTTTCCCCAAATAAGCACTCGAATATTTTACATAATGCATTAGAAATCCATTGTACAAATCGACCCCACACAAGCTGTTACTGGAAACCATGTCCCTGAGATTTTTCACGTTCGAAAGAAATTTCCCGATCTTGGAAATTCTGATACCGATTCCAATATCAAAGAAAAATAAGCCTTTGATTCAAGGATCCCATGGGAAATATGAGTCCTCCTCACTCTTAATACACGATCCAGATGATTGCATGCCATTCTAATAACCAATTACCAGATATCCTGAAAACTCTTAATTGTCGTTCTTTAGTCCTCTGTCGTTTTTTATAATCATATCAAACGCAAGCTTGGAGAGAACACACTTGGCATCAACCTTGTTGGTGTCTTATGCCATCTCCTCTGCAAATTCAAAGAGTGGCGACATATTACAGTGAGTTGGGCATGATTACAGTGAGTTAAGGGATAAACACCTCAACCATGAATCTGGAGAGTCTCGTTGCTCCGAGAGGTGCATTCTATAGTACAGACTCTAATTTTCTTCCTTAAACTTCTTTTTTCATTCTAAAAATTGAAAACTGAGTGAGGAGGAAGGGTTTGCACATCCAGAGATTTGATCCCTCTCTTCGTAGATCCGAGTTAAAATGGATCTATGATGATATTCTATTCAAAAGAATACTATAAAACTAAAGAGTATGGTATTGACATCAATAAAACTCATTTCTAATTTCTGAGATTTGTGAATCCGTTCATACCCGAGAAATGACTCCCAGAATCCGTAAAGAAACTTTTTCCGTGTTTAGATCCTTGTCTTCTTCAGTGAGGTTCACAACCTTATCATATCCCTTATCTTGTGAAGTCGGGATGACTAATCTCATCCCCAAAACATATTCATGAACAACACTACCCTTTTCGAACATGAAACTATCGTGACTACCAGTCGCTAGCATTCCCCCTAGAGTAATACCTAACCAATAAGGCGAATGAGGCAAAACTAACCCTTCCTTGGCAGTAGAATGAATGAGATCCTAGAGGGTCACACCGCTCTCGAATATCTTGAGTGCTTATGATTAGACCGTACACTACACTAGGGCATACTAGCTTGGGAATATTGTGGGAGCATCGCGTCACAACTCTCATCTTCTAGTTCTTCCAAACAACCCTTGCAACAGAGACCACAAGCTTGTTTTCCATGGAAAAATAGATGACTTTCGCATCTCTGCAGGAACCTCGATCGGGAAACAAACCATAAGCATTAGAAACATTGGAGTTGGTATATCCATCAGAACATTCAGCCAAGGGACCTGGCATACTACATTTCAAATTTGGTGCTAAAAAAAACAAAGCATAGCACGAGAACAAAATAGTCATGTGAAATACCATTGGACGATATCAAAGTGCACACATAGAATTGTACTAACAATACGTAGATTGAGTATTGGACGAGTTGAAGCCTCCGACGTGTTTAAACCATAGTTAGAAAATTTGGATTCTAGTCATATGGAAAAAAATTGATTGAAAAAATTTGGGAGTATACATTTTATAAATATTCAAACATATTATTTTCAGAATTTTAGAATATTTTATTTCAGAATTTTAGAAAATTGAAATGTACAATCATTATATTCAAATAAATAAAGTACAATTTTCAACATTTCTAAGTTAAAACCTTTTGCCGCTGATTGGGCATTAAGATACATTGAAGTGTTTGAACATGAGAATTGGAAATGAGAATGGAAATCATGAAAAAGTAAAAACAAAGTTCCATAAAATAGAAAAAATAATCATTGCTTGAAAAATCAAACAAGAGGAATTTCTTTTCTACAAGTTAAAAAAACAGGACATCTTAATGAAATTTCCAGCCACATACTCTATCAATTCTCAAGCTTGAGTTTTAGAGTCAACAAAGTGCAATTTTCAACACTTGTATGTTAAAACCTCGTGCAACTAAATGGACATCAAAATACAAAGAAGTGTTTGAAGAGGAGGGATGGAAATGAGTATGGAAGCCATGAAAGAGTGAAAAACAAAGTTCCATGAAATAGAAAAAATATCCATTGCTTGAAAAAACAAACAAATAGAGTAATTTCTACAAGTTAAAAAAAACAAGGCAGCTTAATGCAATTTCCAACCATGTACTCTATCAATTCAAGTTTGAGTTTAAAACCAACAAAGTGCAATTTTCAACAATTGCTTGTTAAAACCTTCTGCAACAGAATGAACATCAATATACATGGACCTATTTCTATATTCCTATTCACTATGCCAATAACAGAGAGGAGAGTTAACAAACTTAAGTTTTTCACTATGCCAATAATAGAGAGGAGAGTTAACAAACTTAAGTTTTTGTTATGGAGCACTCAAAATGGACACGGGGAAGTGCTATGGAAATGGTCCCTCTTAATATAATTGTGCATCAATACTTGTAGTCGTTTTGTAGTGGATCGAAACCTCATAATGCAAGAATCTTGAAATGAGGGAAATGCTTAGGGTTTTGAGTGAATAAATTACATAATTTTTTAAAGAATTATTTGCAATTTTTTTATATCTAATAACAATAAGGTTGAAATATAACTCATCTAAATCCTCCATATCTAAAGATATGAGGGTGACAAGTGCATATAGAAATACAGAACCTGAGCTTTCCACTTCTCTAGTTGACCTCCAAAGCAATATTTATAAATGGACGGTCTTTTGATATTTCATTAGTTTGCATTTCTTCAAAAGTCTAATCAAATTTGAAGAGCTACTCTTAATTTCAAGTTGAAGTACATATATTCATTCAACCCTTCCTTCCATGATGAAAAGTTGAAAAAACAGCAGTACTTCAATTCACAAGATTAAATTAGGTACATCCTTAAAATGTTAAAATTTAATAAACAACCATATAAATAAGTTGAAATTTCAGTAGAAAATAATAATAAGCATACTTTGTAATTTCAAATATAATCATTTGATGAATTATATATATTAATGATGATAAAAATTCATAACTATTGAGGCACATTTTCTTTGGAGGAATTTCAAAGTGTTAAAAATGACAATATAAAAATTTAGACACAATAAAAAAAATCAAACATTTTTGTGAACACCCATATAAGAGAGTATGTAATCTATGTATTCATATGATGCATGAGCACCACATCTTATATTCATATTTTGATCATACCCCAATCATGTTTAACCATGGGAGTCATGTTCATTCTATATCCATTGCTTATTATTTAGGGTTAATATGTTTATGATTTGGAGCTTCCCAGGATCCATAGAAACACAAAATTAAAGGAAATTACTAATCAATGCCACCAAGCATGTTATTTTTATTAAGAATATTGATTGTTTGTTTTATCTCTCAAACATAATTTATGCATTTATGAATGTATAATTAAATTCAGAGTGTTGAAAAAACCTAACAACTCTAACCATAAGAAATGCATGCAAAGAGTGGGATGTTAGCTTCAAAAATGTTGTTCCAAGCATTAATGCTACAAAGAATAAGTATTTTTCACTAGAATCCAAATATATAAATATGGGGAAAACATAATTTTGGGTTGTTTAAATTGCATTTATGAATGTATAATTAAATTGAGAGTGTTGAAAAAACCTAACAACTCTAACCATAAAAAATGCATGAAAGAGTGGGATGTTAGAGAATAAATCCTAATGCATAAGTTTGATGATAATAAAAAGTATGTTATCTTCTCCCTAGCTTTCTTAAGAGTCCCACTAGCTTCAAAAATGTTGTTCCAAGCATTAATGCTACAAAGAATAAGTATTTTTCACTGGAATCCAAAAATATAAATATGGGAAAAACATAATTTTGGGTTGTTTAAATTACATTTATGAATGTATAATTAAATTCAGAATGTTGAAAAAACCTAACCACTCTAATCTACACATCCAATAATTTCTCACTAATTTTTGGACAAAATTGAATAAATAATTTCACTAAAAAAATCAAATCAAAACTTAAAAATTTAAACTACAAAACATTTCCAAAATACATCATCCTACAACAACATAAAAATGATTAAAAAAAAAAAACCTACAAAACATTTTCAGGAGACACCGGCCCTACAACCCTTATTGATGTAAAGACACATTCTACAAAGTAGCACTAGGATGGACTCTAAAGCATATACAACCATTTGGTCAATGATATGGCTGTGAAAAGACAAACATATTGTTAAAAATGAAAGATTTATAACAATCAAATACTAAAATTAAATATCTGAAACCATATCAAACGCTTTATCGCCATAAAATTAAGCAATGATCTCATTAAAAAATTTAAAAACCCAATTATATCAAACAAATATTAAACCCAATATAATATTTATAATCAAAATATATGAATCAAAGTCGACTAAATATATGAAGTTCATAAATTAACTATCTAAACTAGAAATAGAAACATAATCAAGAGAGTGCTATATCTATAACTTCCTTTTAAAAACAAACAAATTGTTAACTACAATATACTATTTATAATCAAAATCTCTGAATTATAGTAGGCTTAATATTTATAATCAAAATGTCTCAATAAAAGGAGGCTTCAAAATGTCTGAATTAAAGCAGGCTAAACATTTAATGCTGATAAATTAACTATATAAATTAGAAACATAATCAGAAAATGCTATATCTATAATTTGCAGAGAAAAAGCTAAAGCTCCGTGTGATAACTATCACGGTCATTCTCTTTTTCCTCAACCTCCGTCTGAGGACTATCACGGTTGTTCTCTTCCTTTTCCTTTTCCTCTTCCTCTAGTTTGCAGACGCGCGCTTTCTCGTAAACCCTCCCAGATTTGCAAAAGTAGCGTTTATCGGGAGCGCAATGCTTATTTTCCGAGCACACGCACAGACCTTCCAGAGCACATCCATCCTTCTTTATAATCACTTTCGCCTCTCCTATTTCCAGAACAGCGTCCGTCCACTCATTGGATAACAGTCCCTGAGGATCGTGTTTTTTCTTGACTTCTAGAAAGGCGTCAGATTTCTTATATTTTTTCAACACCCCATCAAATGCAATGTTTCGGTTCTTTCCCCAGTGAGGCGTACCTTCATATTTCACCAGAGCCATTTGCTCGATTTCCTCCAACACATCTTCATACAGTCTCGGGGTGTTGGGATCCTTTGCCCGATAGTATGTCATTTCGATATCTACTGAATCCTCTTGTTTCCCCAAATAAGCACTCGAAGCTTTTACATAACGCATTAGAAAGCCATTGTACAGATCGACCCCACACAACCTGTTACTGGAAACCATGTCCCTGAGCTTTTTCACGTCCGTAAGAAATTGCCCGATCTTGGAAATGCCTATACCGATTCCAATCTGAAAGAAAGATAAGCCTTTGATTCGAGGAGGGCATACCAGTTTGGGAATACTGTGGGAGTATCGCGTCACAACTCTCATCTTATTTTCGGTGGCAGGATAGACGACTCGCGCAGCTTTGCAGGTACCTCGATCGGAAAACATACCATAAGCATTATAAACTTTGCAGTCGGTAGATCCATCAGAACATTCAACCGAGGGACGCGGCGGGCTACATTTCACAATCGGTGCTAACAGAAACAAAGCGTAGCACGAGAACACAATAGCCGTGTGAAACTCCATTGGACGATACCAGAGTGCGCACAGAGAACTCTACTCACAACACGTAGCTTGAGAATTGGACGAGCTGCGCAGTGTTTAAGTAGCTCATGGGACGTGGGAGAACGTATATTATAATCATGAAACGTTTTCCACGTGAATATATTATAATCATGGAACGTTCTCCCACGTGACTATATTATAATTATGTTTAATCATAGGACAGGAGTAATCGACGTGCAAACGGATAAGATTATGATTATAATATACTCACGTGCCATAATTATAATATATAGTAATCATGTTTTATAATATATAATAATATATTATAGTTATAGGAGTAATCGACGGGCAAAACAGGCATGGGCTGCTTCAAGGAACGTGAGTATATTATAATCATGTTTAATCATGGAACGTGGAGACAGCGCGTGCGTTTAGCCTGTCGTTTACTTCGGTTTAAGATGCCATTGGAAACAGTGATAACGGATAAGGCTGCCGAAGTTTAAGACCTAGGAAACACTGAGCACGTCCAACCAGGATCAAATGTGAAGGGAAGGTTATATTTCAGACTGTATAGTTAACTTTAACCCTTCTAAATTGATAGGTGAAAATAAATTATCCTTTTTCATATCGAAAAATGAAAAAAATATAAAATAATTATTTTATAACTCATTCATTATAATTAAATTTAACTTTTAATTTATTATTCTCCAAATATAACATATTAATCATTAAACTAAATTAAACATAACATTCTAACCAATTTCATGATATCTTTATTTACTACTTTAATTGAAATTCAACATATAATTGAAACATTTTAAATAAGTTCCATGATAACATAATCAATTTTTTTCTCAAATTCCATTTTATTAAATCTAATTTCATAAAAATTGTGCAAAAATATTATATACAAAGTTGAAAAAAGTAAAAAATATACAAAGTATAAGTAATATTAACAAAATTGGATAATCTCTAAATTATTCAAAATTATGTTTTAAAAGACTATTTTAAGATAAATATTAACTTAAAATAGTCATTAGAATCAAGACTCTCATTACCATTGTTTATGAGAAATATAAGTGGACGAACTTCTCTATAAGAAGCAAGAGGCAACTCAAAGTTTTAGTATGCTACAACCTTGAAGAACAAAACTTCTTATAATTAAAAATTCTAGCATACTACAACTCATTATCATTGAATACTCGGTATAACTAAAACCAATGAACACTCATGTCACTTTCTCTTTTTTTTCATTAAAAAAATAATATATTAAGATAATAGCCATTTACACATCTGAAATGGACAAAGAGGGACTAAAAAAATTTGACATTAACAAGCCTTGGTATCTCTCCTCTCCTCTCCTCTCCTCTCCTCTCGGTATCTCTCCTCTCCTCTCCTCTCCTCTCCTCTCCTCTCGGTATCTCTCCTCTCCTCTCCTCTCCTCTCCTCTCCTTCTTGTTTTACTGGGACTTGGTATCTCTCCTCTCCCTCATGCTTCCTACTGCCCAAGTCTCACCTTGGATGAGCGAAGGTTTCTCAAAGTAACAACGAGTTTAGTAAAAAAAATGATAATGTAAAATTTTGTTTTTTTAGAAGTTTATCCCAAAATTTAAATTAAATAAATTTAAATTGATTTATACCAATTTAGACTAACAAAAATGTAATTGAAATTCTTTGAAAATTCAAAAAAAATTTGTAAATATAATTTTTCAAACTCATAACTCATAGGAAAGTTTAAAATAAAATAGTACAAAGTCCTAAGAAACTCATAACTCATACAAAACCTACAACAAAACAAACACTTGGAACTTGGGAAGGGTTGTTTTGACAAAAGAGATTGATTTACAATTCACAATTTGATCTTCAACTTTCAAGATACAAAGCTTGTTGTTGGGGCTTAGAGAATTTAGGATTTGATCCTCAATTTCTATGGTTTCAATAAATAGAATATGCATGCATAAAAATAGGATTGTATTGTAAAAAAAACATAACAATTATTTCTTTTTGATTTGGTACATGAAAATTTGTTAACATTCTTTTTTTAATTGCTAAGATATAGAGGAAAAGGACTAATAAAAGAAAAACTTATAAAAATAACAAAATAATAAAAAATAAAACATATTAAGGAGATTTTCCAACCCATAAAAATAATGAAAAGTATAATATATTAAGAAATTTTCCTTGACTCTTTAATTGAAAAAATATGAAATAATTTTTAATTCAAATTTGATAAATGATTTTTTATTTTCATTTTCATTTTCATTTATATGGAAAATAAATTTAATCCATCCCTTCTATAAAGGACTAAAAAACTCTTAAAAAATAATGAATACCCCAATTTTAATCCCTACCTCCAAACTTCTCCACAAAATGAATTCATTCCACAAAAAGTCAAACAAAATAATAATAAAAGACTTCCTATAAGTTAAATACTTATACTTATTTTTAACATGGATTAGCATAGGCTTATGCACTTGCAAGCATACATGATATTCCCTATTATCTAACAGGGATTAGCATAGGCTTATGCACTTGCAAGCATACATGATATTTCCTATTGTCTAACAGGGATTAGCATAGGCTTATGCGAAGCATACATGATATCTTATTGTGTTAGTCAAACCGTTTACTTCAATTTAAAACTAAAAAAAAAATACACATAGAAAAGACTAAAACAAATTAATATTTAAACTAAACTACTCACTAAAAAAGAATTAACAAGGCCCACCTCCTCTACAAAATGAATTCATTGTACAAAACGTGAAAGGAAATGATAATAATAATATTCTTGTAAATTAAATACTTATTTTTAACATGTATTAGCATAGGCTTATGCAGTTGCCCACTCTACGTGTAATGTACCAAAGCATACAACATACACGATATTCATATCGTCGTAGTCACATCTAAATTATTCTTTGTGGGGTCATTGGGGTGGGACTTCATTGTGGATAACACAAAAGCATTCTAGTTTGTTTTCGAGCTCGCTTGGGGAAAGGCTCTTTCACGTGCCCCCTACTCCTCTTCACGTGCCCCTTATGGTTACAAGATAGCCATTATGTAGTGTTATTTATGAATATGGGTTAATTTATTATTTTTATTTAAGAAAAATTATTTCACTTAAAAATAAGAAAAACTATGTTATTTGAAATGATCTATTCATAGTTTGTAGGGTGGGAGAATTTCATTTTTACTAGATGTTTTTGGGTTTTGTAACATTAACCTATTCTCTTGTGTTTGAGGATGTGTTTGAGGAAGATGATCTCTTAGCCAATCAAAAACAGTTTCAGGTCTTACTCGATATACAAAAGGAAATTTCATTGTAGATTTAGAAGGAGCTTTAGTTCTTACTCCATATCCAAAAATGAGTTTGAGCCTAAATAATATCCAAAAAAAACAAATGTCTATTGTGATCATAGCCAAGGCTACCTTCAATAGAGCCATATGCTTTCTAATAACATCTAACATTAATTCCATACTTAAAATCATATACTACCTACCACCTATTACAATTTAGTTCAATCCTTAGACGATATGTCCCACCTTATATACTCACAATTTAAATATCAATAACAAAATTTAATCCTCAAATCAAAAAGTATTAGCTCAATCTTATTATTTTAAACAATTATATTTAAACCATAAAAATGAAAATTTTGATTTTTTATTTTATTTTAACTAATTTATATTCATAACAAGGGACACCATCTTGAAAAAATATTGCAACCATAACACAAATGAAATGATGATAGAAGAAATACACTCAAAACATATGCACAAATGATAATAGAAGAAATACACCCAAAACATATGTAGATATATAATTGTGGGATAAATAAAAAGCTCACCTTCACACCCAATATCAATCACCGCAATTATCATTTAAATCAAAAATAAAATTATGAAATAACGAAATGAATGCACCATGCTTAAGCAACAAGAGTGGATATTGATTATGCATTGAAACCTCACACACACAAAAAATAAAATGCACTATACATGCTTATATGCACCATGCAACAACAACTTACTTCACCAATATGCTTTGATGCACCTAAAACTCGCCTTCAATAAACCTATAAGTATTTTTGTTGCTATAGTACACTTAGCACAACGTTTAGGTAGATTACTCTCATATACTAGGGAGTTACATTAGAGAAATTTTGAGGTTAAAAATGAGTCTCAAAAAAAAAAAAAAATGTGCTATCAATATCATATTTAAAAGAATCAATAGAATTTAAGATGATGTCATCAACCATAATAGTAAATAGTTTTGGAGAGAAAAAAATAAAACTACTTTTTTAAATCATATTTTTGACTTATCTAGTTATAGGTTTACTCAAATTTCAACTATAGCAAATTTTGTGTTCATCGAGTACCCAATATGCATACTTTTAATAGACCCACAGTGAGATAAACTAGAAATACATGAAGAAAATGTGTTTCTTGAAAGTATGCAAAGTGGACACTCATTAGATGTGGAATTCAATTCCACCTCAAATGAGTGTCTACACTTGAAATTTGAGTAAACCTATAATAGAGATAAGTCAAAAGTACAATAAAAATTAGTTTTCCTTCTTTCCCTTTCAAAATTCAAAATTCTTAAATTTTATTATTTAACTATTATTTTCCTTAAAAGACCCATTTTAAACCTCAATATTTATCTAATGGGTAATATGGCTAAAGGTGAGATCTATCCTCCTTATTTAGTGCCATGAAAAATTGATTAAGTAATATTATTGGAAACCCTCAAGTATATAAAATATTAATGGTACTTGACACTCCTTTTCCCTTAAGACCATGCAAACCTTAGCCTCTACAACACAAGCAATGAAATTCCTACATAACTTGGAATATAAGGAATTTGGGAATTTTGTTAATACAATAATACTTGGCTAGGGGTAATACTCTAGTACCATTTTGGAGACATGTCTCAAATATCATTTAGGAACTATTGGAGTTTGGCATGATACATCCCGATACTAGCCTCTACTCTTCCCTAGTTTTCATGTTATTGAAGTCTAAAGAAGGCAATTCGTGCTTTTGCTCAAAATGGTGCACCCTTAATATGTTGACAGTTGAAGACAAGTTTTCCATTCCAATAATTGATGACCTCTTGGATGAGCTTCATGGTACCAATTTCTTCACTAAATTAGACCTTTGCTTTGCGTAGCAATAAATCTAGATGAAGGAGGTAGACATTCCTAATACTTCCACACACATGAAGGACATTACTAGTTTTTAGTGATGCTTGCTGGTCTTTGCAATGCCCCATCCACTTTTTGAGTCTCATGAACAAGATTTTTCAACCCTTTCTATGCAAATTTGTGTTTGTCTTCTTTAATGATATTTTGATATATAGAAACACTTAGGAGGCACATGTGGAACATGTTGATAAATCCCTACAACTACTTCAGAATAACTAGTTGTTCCTCAAACATTCCAAATGTGATTTTGTCACTTCTAAAGTGGAATAATTTGGGCACATAGTCAGTAGGATATGGTACAAATGGATCCCAAGAAAATTGAGGCTATGAAATATTGGCCATGCCCATGACTTTGAAAATATTACATGGTTTCTTAGTTCTTACTCGCTACTACTAAAAGTTCATTCAACATTATGGTTCAATTGAAGCCCTATTAATAGTGTCTCTCAAGAATGTTTCCTTTGTGTGGATTGATGTAGCAAAGAAAGCTTCTTCATAGTGCCCAATTTAACTAAGTCTTTTGTCCTAGAATGTGATGGCTCAAGAAAAGGTGTTGGGGAAGTTTTGGTGTGAGAGGGGTGCCATTTGGTGTTTAATTCTAAACAATTAAATGACCAAAACTTGGAAAGTCCACCTATGAGAAAGAAATGACGAATGATGGTCATCCTTCATGATGTCGAAGCACGGTGCCCATGTCCAACTAGGAGGTGCTTCCAGATCAACAGAGGCCAACATAGCTTGAATTACTTTTTGAAACAATGGTTGTTGTGACTAGAGAAACACAAGTAGGTCACTAAGATGTTAGGTTATTATTATGTGATCATATACAAGAAGGGAAAGGAGAATTTTGTGGTTGATACTTTGTTCAAGAAATATGAGGAGGAAGAATCCCTCTTTTCCTTATCCTTATTAGTAGCAGATTGGATTATAAAGGTACAATAGAAATGGTTGGATAATAAAAATGTGGTTCAACTTATCGAACAACTCAAGGAGGACCCCAAATCCCATAGAGGCTATACATGGTAGCATGATACCTTTTGGTATCCAAAGGAGATATTTTTTGGGCCTAAAACTCTACTTTAAAAGAATGGACCATGTGTTGGTTATAGTTTTTCTGAGCTTATATCTTTAACTTGATTGACCCAGGGTTCATGTCTACCGGGGTTCCAACAAAGCCTCTAAAACTATCGTTCCTTCTAGTAAACCAGAAGGCAACGTAACACATAGAGTGCACTGCGCAGTCTCACCCAAGATAGTCTTAATGGGTGACTGCAATACTCATGTGTTTGCAGCCCAGGATTGAGTGGAGATCTAAGACGTGTGCACTGAGAGTTCTATTTAACTTATTAAGCAATAAATTGTTATTCACGGTTATGCATGGGATATAATCATCTTATTCATTTAGCATACCAATAACTGCTTAAAACAGTAAGGAAACACATGTATTCAATCACATAACACAGGATTTACCGTGGTTCACCCCCTCCCGGGCTACACCCACAAAGATCTGGCTCTTAATCTCTCTTATTATAGCAGTTCCAAAACTATAGCGTCGCCCGCTTTATAGCTCCTCGTAGTTGGGTCGAGATCTGCTATGAGGTGGACTAGATCGCACCAGGCTCCTTAGCCTGTGATCTAACCCTCAAGATCTGCCCTCCTTACTCCTCTCCATCTCAACAGTTTACAAATTAGGCCGTATAACAAAATATTACATCTAGCTATCAAAACAAGACTCCTCCTCAAAACCCTCTATATCTGCCTCTCTCTCTTCCTCACACCCCCTCTAAGAGACCTAGGTATCTATATTTATACATTTCTGGCTCATCAACCATTACAATGTATTACAAAAACCATAACCCTAACTTCGTTAGGTCTTCCATGCATGCATGCGTGCTACTCTTCCTTCCAATTGTCGCTTTCCTCGTGCATGCCTTCCTTCCCAAAATAACCTTTCTTTCTGCTTTTGCCTGCTTCCAACAAGCCCCCAACACAGACACGTGGCTCATCCCGATCCACCTAACCTTTGTGTGCTTCGTCGATCTCTCTGGTGATCAGTTAGAAATTCTCCCTGAGCTCTGTTTCTTGCGTTTGAGCCTGTACGGTCTTCTCTTTGAGTGTGTCCAATGTTTGTATTGCAATCTCATCGCTGACCAACCTTGCACATTATGCCTAGTTTTGTGCCATATATGTCTTGGCTTCCTCTACCTATGCAATGACCTCTGCTACTCACTCTTGGAGTGGTTCCATTTGAGCCAGACGCTCCTTTTTCTACATCTGCGCAGTGATGAGTTATGCCTACAGTTTCTTCATATCTTGTGCCCCTTGACGCGCTCTTTGATGGACATTGTTTTATGCCTCTGCTTGAGGTCTTGGATAGCTTACTTTATCATTTCTTTTTCTTGGTCCCACTGCTGGACCCTTTGATCTTCTTCTAGCTTTGTCCAGAGCTGTGTTGCTTTGTCGAACAAGTCGGTCGTTGCGTGGACCTGTCGTTCTATCTCTTGTATCTTCTTTGTTTACTCCTTCTTCCTTTTCTCCCTGATCTCCGGTGGAGTGGTAGGTGTGAGATTCTTGTGGAGATTCTCGATCTCCTGTTGATATTGATCGATTATCTACACAATTTGATCAATCTTCTATATTTCCATGAGTTCAACCCTCTGCGCAGTCTTTGGAATATTCTCGTAAGCTCCGGACACTTTTTGCTCCAGTCCCTTCAAGCGTCCCCCCTCCTCTTTGGTCTCGAGCTTGGCCTACTCGAATACCAATTCCAGCTTGTCTCGTTTATCCTTTACATGTTGCAATTCGGTTGTATTTGTGCGTGCACGAGACTGTACCTCCTGGGTAACGTTGACCTGTAGTTTATATAGGGCCTTGATTCGTATCTACTGAAATACCAACTATAATTGAGCCAAGTCCTTTAGGGGTTTCTACCCCACGATCTCGTCCATGCGCAACATGCTGGGTGTAACGTGAAACGTTGCACTCGGCTATGGTATTGTCTGGACTGTATCCCACTCGCTTGCTTCAGGTTCTCCTCTTGTATGTGATGCTGACGGGCCTGTTAAGAACCAAATATCAATATAGCATAGAAAAACCTCAGAAAAAGTACTCAATGCCTTGAAAAAGAGATAATTTCAGATAATAAGCCTCTTCGAGGGGGCAACCTCCTTTTACCCCACTTAAATGTTCAAGTACAAGA
>SNQJ01S0063461.1:16896-30011 GCA_010110895.2 Picea sitchensis
GTTGGGGTTTCTCCATTCTTGATTCACCTTCCTTGTGTCCTCATCATGAATTCCATGGGATGCATTTTCACTTTCAGGTGTCTTCTCTGTTATGGAATTTTTCAATACTTCCATGATCTCCCCTTTTAAACCCTCCATCTTAGTATCCAACATAGCTTCCATTGAATCCATCTTCTTTTGTAGTTCATTTATGTCCCTATGAATTTCTTCACCTTCATCAAGAGTCCAAGTAGGATTTTATGGAGGCTTATTTGGTGTAGAAGTTCCCTTTTTTGGTGGCATGTTGGCCAAGTATCACTTTTGAACCTTGATTTTGAGGTGGTTCTGCTAGACAATATTTCTTCTGTTGTATCTCCCAAGTTTCGGCCCTTCTAGGTATGGAACTTTCTTTTATGTAGTTCTCTGATATTTCTTCTCTGCAATGCCATAGGTCTAATCAAAATTGGATGTGCCAAGTGGAATTTATGGTAACTTCCCCACAACTTGCCAATTTTTGGTCTTTCTAGGAGATCTCACTTGTATAGCTTGCCCCACACAAAATAATTGATATAAAATTCTGAAACTCGCACCAGAAATACTACAGAATGTCCATGATCCAATGAAACCAATCCCACACAATTTGGATACTCTAGGAAGAAGTTATGATTGTTTTACCTGGAACACCTTCTTGAGACTAGTCAATAGGACTAGTCAGATACCCTATCTTACAAAAGGTGTATCTACAAATTTAAGATGACCCAGAAGATGAAATTTTTACCAAAGATACCTTACTAATTTCTGTAAATAGCCTTCGGATTTTAGGGTCTGAAATGTTATAGAAATTTTTTTATAGAAAAAATTCCGCAATGAATCAGTTCAAGATGATTCCAGAACCCTATCTTGTACAGGCTTTATCTCCAAAAGTATAAGGCCTCAGGAGCTAAATTTTTAACCCAACGTACCTTGATCCATCTACTAAATATCCTCTAAGCCATTCCTTCTAAAAAGTTGTAGAAAAAAAGTTATAGCAAAAATACCAAGGTGTATCAGATGTAGCAGCGAAACCCCAAGACCTTGAGCTCTGATACCATATGTTAAGAACCAAATATCAATATAGCATAGAAAAACCTCAGAAAAAGTACTCAACGCCTTGAAAAAGAGATAATTTTAGATAAAAATCCTCTTCAAGGGGGAAACCTCCTTTTTCCCCACTTAAATGTTCAAGTACAAGATGATTCAAAATGAAAATGTCTCCTTGGTATATATAGGAGACGAGGAGGTATAATTACAACTAATGGCCTAAAGCCAACATAAATAAAATAACATTACTAATATAATATGCCCCAATTAAGGGGTAATGAGCCAATATTAGGGCTTAACAGGACCCGTTTTTATGCTGTTGTCGGCTGCCTGCGCTTCCTCGATATGCTTGAGGAGCTATCGCATGTCTGCCAACTCTTCTTCAATTTTGTCCCTGTGGCGCGCAACATTATCAAAATCCTCGAATGTGTGATCCTGAATCATTTGGTCTACCATTTCTGCATCATCCTTCATGATTGTATATTCGGAAGGTGTTCTATGCGCCTTCATCTTCTTGCGCGCACCCCCGTCTGAGTAGTTGGTTGCTTAATCAAGCCTAGATCTTGTGGATTAGGACTTAGTGTAGTCCCCTGCGTTGCCTCGACATGTTTCTATTGTACTTGGGGCACCCATGTATTATTCTTCTTCCCCATATGGACTCCTGTTTTGGATGTCCCCCCTTTATTATACTTTGGTTTTGTCTGGCATGTCCTTGGTTTCTTGGGCACTGTGACTTCCTGGGGATGTGTTTATTCCTGTCCTACCTCCTCAGCATGTCTATGTTCCTTCCTTTCCTCCTCCTCCTCTTCCCATGCAGGTATGTCTCAAGTGAGGGCTGGAATACTCCATTCTTCTTCCCAATCCTTGATAACCATTTCTATGTCCCCCTCCGTGATGCAATAGTGCAGTTGTAGCCATTTCTTGTTGGGGTCCTTCCATTCCTAGATCCACATCGCATGTCGAGTGGCCTTGAAGTTAGCTATGAACTGATAGTATGCAACATCCTACAGTGTTATTCTCCAAATGTTGGTGATGGTATCATGTAGATCGTGAAGATTCCATTCGAATATGGTTGCATTCATTCTTCTATTCTTGGCATCCGAAGTGGCTCCAAGAGATAAGTATCTCGCTCCATGATTAGGTTTAGGTCTGGTGGCGAAAAATACATAGTTCGGTTCCTTCCATCCCATAATGGCTATCAACATTATCAACCATGAATAATGAAATTTTGTCCCCAGATCCTACGCATCCTTGAAGTCATCTAGAAACATATTCAAAAGATAAGGGGTTGAGCTGATTGTGGTGCCCTCGACACATTGTTTTGCAGCTACGACAACCCCGGTCGAGACTTCCTCCTTGCGGCATTTTCTGAGCAGCTTGCAGTCTGTGATTTTTGTGGCCATTCTTGTCGCGCTGTCACAGATCCATTTGATAATGATTCTGCGCATCCCCCTTTCAGTGTCATATTTATTTTCATCTCCTCAACGAGTTCTTTCTCTGTTGTTTTATCCTCGATAAATTGCGTGGGATCCATGCCCCATGATGGCATCACTGTGATGTGTGTTATGAGATCTACGTCTATGGAGACGAGCTTGTCCAACCACAGATATTCTCCATGTGTGACCACCATCAACTTCTTGATGCAACTGTTTTCATACTATCCTCTGCCAAAGTGTGGTATGTCCAACAGACCTAAAATCCAAGTCTTCTCCAATCTTTTTGCCCACTAGAGTGGTTGATGAATCGGTTCCCCAAAGGTATCTACACCCACAGTCTGTAGGTAGACTTGCTTCGCGAACTACGGGAACTTGTCGTTGTCTATTACATCATGGTATAAGTACTCTAGTTTTTCTACATATCCTAACAAATCTTCTTTTACCCGTACCCCTTCTGGTATGCATGCAAAATTTTTTTTTGCGGTGGGTTGTCTGTACGGTGACCTAGGTACTGTATGCTTGTCCTTTCATGGTGGTGGTTGACTCGAGGTTCCATCCTCCATTGGTCATTCTTCAGCATATTGTTCCGGATAGCTCATGACATATTCCACTGCTCCCTCCTATGGGTGTTCTGACATGGTTGTCTGTGATTCCTCTGGCTCGATCATTGCTTCCTGATTTGGGGTCGTCCCATTGACTCTCGGGGCTTATTCAAGGTTTTCTGGTTTCACTTGACTTCCTGTGTCCTCATTCTATTGGCCTTGCCCCTCTTCTGGCCTATCTATGTCCATGCCAACATGTGTTATCTATTGGGTTTCCTCTACGACGAGTGTTGGGCTTCCTGGTTTCGTATCCAGTGATGGTATTTCATCCACATTGACCACTTCTGGCAGCTATTGTTCACTTCCCTGTGATTGTGTTTGTGCTCTGGTCCTAATTCTGGGTTTTCTGGCAGTCTAGCTCAGTTCTGATTTTTTTGGTGGTTCCATGGTGGTAAAATTCTATTGTCCGTGAAGCTCAGTGGTCGTAACAACTTCTGTAAACTTCACTATGTGCTTCATATGCTCTATCACTCTCTACCTCTTCCACTTTCACAATAATATTTTTACTCCCGCATCCTTGCTTTGTATGGGCATCGTGTGAAGCTTGTCAAAGACGTTACCTTTATTATGGATTCAATGAACCTCTGGTTCCTTCGTACTTTCCATTACGTCCCCTCACTAAGCCCAGTTGGCATGATTAATGTGACATCCCGTCAATCATTTCCGGCATTCAATTCCACATACCATCGTCACTTAGCACTTCTTTTGTCGTCTTCGCCTTTCCCGCTTGTTTTCATTTTGAATTGATCATTGGCCTTGTCTTCTTCGGGCTCATATTCCTAAGTGTGCGTGCTCATTCTCCTTTTGGCACACTGTACCTTTGTTGATATCGTTTGATATCCTGCTTCTCTTTTTTTTTTTTAACTACGTGGTGATTTTTAAGTTGCTGGTGGTCGATTTTACTTGTACAGCTTTAGTCGGATCCCATTAATCATCCCTCTGAGTTCTGTGCCTCCTAATTTCTTCAACTGTACAACTCCCCCATCTGTGACAGTTTTTACTTCGTATGGTCCTAACCAGTGCATTTTTAGTTTTCTTGGATGCTTAATGGACTTATTGTCATAAATCAACACTAAGTCTCCTCCCTTGAAAGTTTTCTTCTTGATATATTTTTCATGCCATGCTTTGTCCCTTGCTTTCTAAACTTGTTGGTGGAACCCTGCTAGGATCCCATATTCTTCCATGATCATCAATTGATTCAGCTTATCCTGTACTGCGCCTCATTCTGTCATGTGCATAATCATTGCTATGCGTAGAGTGGGTACCATAAATTCTAATGGAACCACTACTTATTGTCCATATACTAGTCTGAATGGCGTGTTCCCTATACAATTCTTGCATGTAGTCCTATATGCCCACAATACTGCTGGTATTTTGAGGTCCCAATCATCCCTGTTAACATTACAGATCTTCGTCAGTGCATTCTCAAGGATTTTGTTAAATGCTTCTACTGTTCCATTTTCCTGTGGGTGATATGGAGTTCTCTTTTGATGATGGACTTCAAATTATTCAATCGTAGCCTTAATAGTGTTGTTAATGAAGTGACTTCCTTGGTTGCTCATCAAAACTCTTGGGCAACCAAATCAAGTGATTACTTGTTCAAATAGGAAGTGTGTTGTTGTTTCTGCGCTGCAATCTTTGATTGGTGTTGCTTCCTCCCATCTTGTGAGGTATTATGTCGTGGTGATAATGTACCTTTCTCCTATCCTCTTTGTTGGTGGGTTAATTGGTCCCACAAAGTATATTTCCCATTTTTCAAATACCTACAAAGTTACCCATGGTCGCAATGGAATCTCGTCCCTTCTATTGGGTTTACCAACCCTCTGACAGACGTCGCTTTCTTGGCAATACTCTTTCAAGTCTCTGTGAATGGTCAACCACCATAGTCCTATGCGCAATACCTTCTACGCGGTAGCTTTGCCTGCGTAATTTCCTCCTGCTATTCCCTCACGGGCTTCTGCTAAAACCCTTGGTCTTTCATGTTCTAGCACATATCTTCGCAAGATTCTATCTGCGCCCATTTTGTATAAGTGTCCTGCGATGAGTTGATAGTCTACAACCTGGACTACCAAATTTTTCTTTTGTGCGGTGTTATATTCCTGTGGCGCAGTACCTGTACTCAAGTACTGTATGATATCTGCAAAGTATTCGTCGACGATCTGGACTAAAAATAACTGTGCGTATAGAAAGTTGTCCTCTAAATTTGTAGGTTCTTCTCCGTTCATGACCCTTGATAGGTGGTCAGGTCCTGTATTCAACTTTCCTAGCTTGACTATTACTTCAAAATCAAATTATTGAAACAATAGTAACCATCGATAGATTCTCCCCCCCCAACACTGACTTATTGACTAGGTATTTAAGGGCCGAGTG
This sequence comes from Picea sitchensis, assembly GCA_010110895.2. Lineage (NCBI taxonomy): Eukaryota > Viridiplantae > Streptophyta > Pinopsida > Pinales > Pinaceae > Picea > Picea sitchensis. The sequence goes on from SNQJ01S0063461.1 coordinate 22,364, forward strand.
ATATGTGAACATTTTAAAATGTTTTCCCAGTAAGTAATGTCTGAACTTCTGCAGGGCGTAGACCATAGCTAGGCCTTCACTCTCTGTAGTTTTATAGTTTTGCTTTGATTCTGATAGTTTTTTGCTCGCAAATTCTATAGGATGATCCAAATCTCCTACTCCTGGCTGTGCCAAAATAGCTCCAAGTGTTATGGCTGATGCATCTACATGTACGTGGAATTTCTTCTCCCAATCTGGAAATACTAGTATTAGCACGATGACCATCTTTTCTTTCAATGTATCCAGACCGTGTTGACAATCTTCATTCCGCTGAAACTTTGTATCTTTCCTTAACAATTTCTCCATTGGCGTGGTTATCTCTGCATACCCTTTGATAAATTTTATGTAGTACCTTGTGTGTCCCAATGTCGCTCTTAGTTGACAGACTATTTTTGGTGGTGGCAAGTTAACAATTACTGCAATCTTTGCAGGATCTACTAGTAAGCCTTGCTTGCATACTATATGGCCCAATAGTATCCTAAATGGTGTTCCGAAGATGCACTTCTTGATATTTAATGATATCTGGCACTTATTTCATCTTTCTAACATCAACCGTAAGACCTCTACATGGTCTTTTAACAAACTATATACTGTCCAATCGTCCAAGTATACCTCTAGAAACTGGTGGATAAATTCCTTAAATGCAACGATGACTACTCTGGAAAATAATGTTGGTGCATTCTTCAGTGAAAATGGCATGACTATGTACTGGTAGGATCCTCATTATGTAGCAAACGTGGTCTTGTATCTGTCTTCCTGTGCTATCTTGATCTGGTGGTAGCCTGAGAATCCATCAGTGAATGAGTAAACTTTGTGTTCTCCTATGTTCTCCAAGACTTCATCCGTAAAAGGTGTAGGGAACGGGTCATGTAGGAATGCATCATTCAACTTCCTCAAGTTGATGCATATTCTTATCCTGCCTTGTTTTCTCCTGAACTACCATCGGGCTTATCCATTCTGATTCTTCCACGGGTTCTATGATTCCGGCTTCGAGCATTCTATCGATCTCAGCTTTAACTTTCTGCTTATATATCGGGTTTAGTCTATATGTTTGTTGTCTGATCGGTCTTGCTTCAGCTCTGAGTGGTATGTTCATTTCTCTTATCTCTCCTACTATGCCCTTCATTTTTGTAAAATTTGTGGGGAACAGGTCGTTGTACTCGCACAATAACTTTGTTATTCTTTCTACTGTTTGTTCATCCAAGATGTCTCCAATGCTGGCCATTTTGGGATTCTCAATTGTCCTAATGTTGAATTTATTCACCTTGATTGGTGCAACAATTACTTCTGATTCTAGAGGTGGACCTTCCACTTCTCTTTCAACTTATGCTTCCTCAATCTGAATATCACACAAATTATCTTCATCGGGTGTTTCTTCCTACACATGGTAGTATGACAATAGTTCCTTGACTGTATGTTTGTTCCATTGTTGGTGTTTTCTTATGAGTTCGACTTCTGGTTCCTTAATTAATATCACCCCTCTTATATTCTTAAGTGATGCATCTATGTTGGGGTTCTCATGCTCAAATGAGAAAGTGACTATAAAATTATGTTGCAATATTGTCCAGCTCGAATTCCCCCTACGCAGTTCCTAGTCTGTATACCAGTTTGCTGGTATGCCTTCTAAGGTGTGTATGAAATAGTGAGGCCATTCCTCTAGGGGTGTCATTTTCCATAGCGCTATGTACTTCTGCAAGTGTTTCGTTGGTGCCCCCTTTCCATCGTACTTCTGTTGTTGTTTTCTTCTCTGTTCTGTGCCAAACCTTATGCACAGTAATTTCTTACATTGGTACCAATTTGTGATCGTTTCCTTGTGTGTGCCCCACCACATTGCAGGTGTGGCCTTGAGTGCTATATCGAGTGCTAAGAGTCTATGATTTACTAACACTTCATCCTCGTACTATGCCAAGAATACTTCTAGATCATTTACTCCATGGAAACTGGGTGGTTCCCTTATCTCTGTGCCTACCCATCTTACTGCGTGGTCTATTCTTGCACACCTTCTTGTGGAAACTTTGTGTAGCCTTTGTTTCCAGTTCTCTAAACCTGTATATGAGTCTGTTGCACATGAAGTAATGCTCCACCAACTGAGTATCTCATCTGCAGTTGGGTTTACGTAATCCTCATCACGCGCAATTGTTCTGTACAACTTGTTTATTTCCTCTAAGTCTAAGAAAGTAGGTTCTACAAACCTTTCCCCTTCTGTTGGGTCCAATGGTGCGATGACCATGTATTCTCCTCACTCAAATTTCATTTTTCATGTCTTTAAATTGATTATGGCCTAGTTATCAAATGCCCAATCCAAGCCAAGAAATGTTGGATATGGTGTGGTGTCGTCCACTATTTCAATCACCTCGAAGTCTTCTTTAGTGCACACTCCATCCAGGTCTATTGCCACTCCTTTTTGTCTACCAATTGGTAGAACTGTGTGTTGGTTTGCTAGTTTCAGCTGAACAGGTGAATATCCTAATGTGGGCTCTCCCATACATTGCCATGTCTTCTTTTGTAATACATTGACTTAAGATCCTAAATCCAATATGATATCTCCCATGTTGAAATCTTGGATGATGGCATTCAGCCTGAACTCCCTACTTGTTCTTCTCCTTGTATGTAGGTGATTGACAATTTTTTTTTCTAGTTTTCCTTCTGTCTCTATGCTACATCTTTCTACTATATTTTGCAATATTTTGACAATGGATGGATCATTCAATAGTTTTACATATGATTGCAAAAAGTCTTTGATTATACTTACATGTCCCAGGGGTTGCATTTATTTGGTATGATCCAATGATGGGGGCATCTCATACTCTGGCTCTTCCTTGCTTTGTTGCACAGTTGAAGTCGACACGGTGCCTTGCTTCATGAATTCTCTCCTGGCTTGCTTAAATATTTCCTTCTCGTTCTACGCATCGAACTGTCTCCTTGGTTCGACATTCTTCTTCACCCACTGGTGTTGTACTGGTTCTTGTCGGATTGCGTTGTTTCCTATTTTAGCTCCTCCGTGCATAACTATGTTGATGTTTCGTCCTTCATCCCTTGTTTCAGCTGAAATCCATTGAACATTCTATTTGTTTTAATTCCTCTTTTCCTGGATCTTCCCTAGTAATGTAGGACATTCCTCTGTGTCATGATCCGATGTGTGACAATACATACAAGTTGTTGGTGGAAGTGAACATTCCCTTGCATAATGTCTCGGTTGTTGAAAGTTGTGACATACCACTGGTCCTCTACCTCATCCAAGCCTCCTCTTGCACATCCACCACCTCTGTATCCAGCTCGATTTCCTCTCAGCGCGTTATATGGAGGCACCTAATTGTATTGCACGGTATTGTACTGAGGTTGAGTTGTGTTGTACTGTGGTTGCGCGGTATTATATGGTTGTTGCACAGTATTGTATGGAGCTGGAACTTGGTTCAAATGTGGTGTGGCTTGCCTAATCATCATTTCTTCCTGCACCCTATATGCATCTGATGTCCTATCTCACATCAAATCCATAGTTCTACAATCTTTGTCATCGTGGCCCACTGACTTGCAAAAGTTGCAATATGAACTCTTTGGGGTTGTCTAGTATTTTTTCATCATTGGACAATGATATGGATCATGGCCTAGTTTCTTACAGATTTCGCACCATTGTGCTCTTGTTGGTAATGGATTTGGCATTCCTCTTGCCATATATTATGCGAATGTTGGACATTCATTCTTGTGGTGTCCTTCTGTCCTACATGTGGTACACCAAACAACTTATCATCTGTCCTTACTTTTGTTCTGGTTTAGCTAGAATGTTAAGTTCTTCAAATCCTCCTTCAGCTCTTCGATGGCTAGATCTGTCTGTTGATATTGGTTTTCTTCCAGTAGCAGGGCTTCCTGCAGAGCCTCTGCCTATGTCTGAAACTTATGTTGTCGCAATGGATATTTTAAGTGTGGTAGTAGTGAATTGATGAACAAGTGTTTGTGTTGCATATCGGTCATGAGATATTTCAACTTTCCTTTTAGTTGCTTGAATCTTTAGTCAATCTCCCATACAAATTCTTTTGGTTTCTGTCTAATTTCTATAATCTCGTTCATGTATTGATCCTCTAAACTTGGCTTCTGAAACTCATTTATCAACAATTTCTTGATGTCTGCAATCGTTCTGGTTGTCCCTGGTGGATTATTTGTAGCTAAACTCATATACTAATCTAGTGCGCAATCCCTTAGTGTAATCGCTAGATGTGCAAGTTTAGTATCTTTGTCTATGATTTGTTTTTCTTCCCAAATCTTTGCACAGATAAACAAGTAATTTTTCGAGTCCTCCGACGCTTCTCCTTTGAATTCTAGTAATCTGATGGTGAAATCGTGTCCTGCCATCCTGAATGTTGAACTATTACCTCTACACGGTGTAGATACTTGACTAGTGCTTCCTGAACTGGCTCCTCCAGTTGTTGTTCCTTGTGTAGATGTACTTCATGATGTCTTTCTTCTCCTGAAACTTAGTTCTATAAATGGTGGTGTTCTCTTTGGTGTATTAGTCGCACATGGGTTTATGGGTTCTGTTATCTCCCAAAATAGCACCGTCATTTTGCTAATTTTGAAGAGATAAGAACAGGAATGAGTGTGTCGAAATCATTGGAGAAGATGAGCATCATAGTCATTGCACAAGTGCCTTGATTGAGTATTGGTCGAATGTATGAGGTGTATTTGTTGAAATTCATCAAACATCGCAGTCACCAAGCACTTATTATAAAGAGCTATTTGCTTGAATTCTGCATGGAAAGGATGCGTGGAGGGTTTGGTTAATCCAGCGCAGCATCACAAGGCGTCAAAACAAATTTTCAAGCATTAATGAGGGAGAATTGAGAGAGCCTATTCAACGTATTAGATACTCAATCAGAAGCTGGATGCAATTGAAAACAGAGTCTTTGATCAGTTATGCTTCTGGCCCGCCAAGTTGCGCATTTGTTTGTTTGCATCCATACCGGTTGGTAGAAAGACAGGGGAACATACAGGTGTTGGAAAATTCATTGAATCTCAACATGATGCATTTTATAACTGGGCAATTTCTATATCCGATCGGGCCAAGATGAGAGGTCGCACAAAGGAAGCAGAAGAATTATGAAAGAAAGCAACCAAAAACTATGAAAGAGTTGTTCAACTAAATTGGAATAGTCCTCGGGCACTTAATAACTAGGGCCTTGCATTGCAGGAACTAAGTGCTATCGTTCCTGCTCAAGAAAAGCAGACAATTGTTAGAATAGTTGTAAGCAAGTTCCGGGCAGCGATTCAACTGCAGTTTGATTTTCATCGCGCTATTTATAACTTGGGGACTGTACTGTATGGTTTAGCAGAAGATAGTTTAAGAAGTGGGCATCCAATCAGTGCGAAGGGAATGACACCGAATGAACTTTACAGTCAATCTGCTATCTGTATTGCTACAGCCCATGCTTTGAGGCAATGGGTTATGATCCCAAGTACTGTGACCTTGAAGCACTGGTGGAGAGGGTATTATGCTGTTTCAGGCCTATGGTATTTTTCATTTCAGTTCATGCTGGTGTTGACATTGGGCATTCTTCGTGGACCAAGCCAGTTTGGCCTCAGGGATATATCTGTGACATGACAAGCCATCAAGAGCTCACGGGCAAGAGCGGTGTTGTATATCATACTTATAGAATGGCTATAAATGAATCTCCCAGGTCTACTCTGCCTTTACTTGCTTGGGAAAAGGAGAGTGAAGAAAATGTCTATTTGTACTTGAGTGAAAAAGAAAAGAAGCTTCTCAAATGTAAAGTGCAGTAAGCTTGAGAGATACACTAGTTCTTTTGTTTTGCGCTCCCTCTCTTCTATCATGTGAACCAGGAACAATCTTCTGCGTCCTCAAGTGTAAGTTCTAGTATTTAGATTGGATTCCTCCTACATGGACGCAACAACAAGTTGTGAAAGCTCATGCATCTGCAACAACAAGTTGTGAAAGCTCATGCATCTGCAACAGCTTGTCATAAAATCTCTTGAAAAAGGGTTCGATCTATATAAAAATCGGGTCAACCAAGACCTATTTATATATGGGAACAATACCTGTACAGGGATGGGAATTAGTGTTATCGACTCATCAATATCTGGACTTGGAGGGTGTCCATATGCCAAAGGTGCAATGGACAATGTAGCAACTGAAGATGTTTCTGGTATGCCAACTTTAGGTCGATCTGTTTCTGAAGGTGGACTTGGAGTTGATTATCGCCTAGCAATGGTTATTCCAGACAAGTGGATTGAATATTTGGAGCATAAACAAGGATGACAGGTGGCAAGGGATTCATCACATGAAGAGATCAAATCCCATATTTCAAGGAGATAAGTCATCATCTTAATGATCTTTTAGCAAGTCGATCAGCATGAAATCAAGCAGTCAAAGAAAATAGCAAATGTAAAGGTGGCAAATTGGTTCCAGATTTTATGTAGCTAGTTAAGGATTCGATCCCTTTTTGTTAGTCATATCTTTCCAGCAGGAGGAGTAAATGCACATGTGGAAATAAATCAAGAGATACATGTAGCACCTTGAAGACATCTCAGGCACATTTGGTAGAGAACAAATTTTCTGCAGATATCAAGGGTATCTAAGTGGCAATCAAGAGTATCTCTGTTTTGAGACATCCCTTTTAAAGATAGCTGGCAACATCTTTGTAACTCAAGATTTCAAAGGCAGTTCAAGATCTTTATCATCCAGATTTTTCTAGATTTCAAAATAGCCTTGACTCCATCTTTCCAGCATTCGAGATTTTCAAGATAGTGTTGTCAAGACTTGTTTTATATATAGTTTTGTTTGTACAAGTGTCGATGATTGTAACTGCTTTCTAATTTTAGAAAGCAGAAGGTTGACTCGAGCCTTTAGAGGATAAAGAGTATCTTTTCCTATATAAACATATGTAAAACAGAGTTAAAGGGGTTCGATTTCAGATACTTGTTATACTATGATTGTAAGAAGACTTGAAGGATAATACAAAGATAGATTTCTCTCTTCTACAATATCAGATTCCTCACCTGTCTCTCTCTATTTTATAAATTGTTTTAGCTGCAGTGACTGTCATCTCACTAGTCAGCTCATAATTTACTTAAAATTGCTTTACATAGTTTAATAAGCCCTACAGATTGTATTTGGCTTGTTAGCTCTGTGTTCTCACTCACTTAAGATTTTCCATCTAATTATTGTTTTATGAGAGCGCTGTTCATTTGATTACCCATTTATGGTCTGAGTACTCAAGTTATGATATGTTATCTCATTGATCCACCTATAAAATACCAAAAACCATTATTTCTAAGTTACCAAGCATCCTTATCTTACAACCCTAAGGAGTTTCTTGGAGTGATAACAAATTGGCACCGTTGCCGGGGAGAGGAGATCGAAGCTCAACTTCCTTGAGAGATGACAAGATCCAGCTTTGATGATAGACAAAGCTTGGACATCATTTGGTTGCAATTATCTATCTGGTGACTCCATGAAGGACAAATTCAGTGGCGACTCCACAATAATCAAATGTCAAAAGCGTTTGCAGCTCTTTTGGCTCAGAGGTTTGCACCTCTTGACTTCTCAACAGTTTCTGGTTTCTCGCATCCAGTTCCTTCTATAGATATTTGGGGAGAT
>SNQJ01S0063461.1:30021-53615 GCA_010110895.2 Picea sitchensis
ACCTTTATATTCAATCTTTGGAAGTTCTCAATGTGCTCGGTAACTGAACCCTTTTGCTTGAGATTTATCAATTGGCTAAAGAAGGTATTTCTCCTTGTATCCTCATAGTGTGCTATCATTTCTTCCATGAAAATTATCCAAGTAATGAGTGATTTGCAAGAAAAATTCCATCAATACCACACAAATTGATTAGGTTCTAAATATAAAGAAGAAATTTGTACCTTTTGTGTATGTGGCACATTATGGAGATCAAATAATTGCTCCATCTGAAGTATCCATGTGATTGGATCCTTGCCATCAAACTTCCTCATATCAATCTTAGGAACGTGGTTGGTATTCAAACCAAAGTTGGGATTTCTCCATTCTTGATTCACCTTCCTTGTGTCCTCATCATGAATTTCATGGGATGCATTTTCACTTTCAGGTGTCTTCTTTGTTATGAAATTTTTCAATACTTCCATGATATCCCCTTTTAAACCATCCATCTTAGTATCCAACATAGCTTCCATTGAATCCATCTTCTTTTGTAGTTCATTTATGTCCCTACACATTTCTTCACCTTCATCAAGAGTCCAAGTAGGATTTTCTGGAGGCTTATTTGGTGTAGAGAATAGAAGTTCCAACTTTTGGTGGCATGTTGGCCAAGTATCACTTTTGAACCTTGATTTTGAGTGGTTCCGCTAGACAATATTTTTTCTGTAGTATCTCCCAAGTTTGACCCTTCTAGGTATGGAACTTTCTTTTATGTAGTTCGATGATATTTATTCTCTACAATTACCATATGTCTGATCAAAATTGGATGGTGCAAGTGGAATTTATGGTAGCTTCCCACAACTTGCCAATTTTTGAAAATTCTTTCTAGGAGATCTCACTAGTATAGCCTTACCCACACAAAATAATTGATGCTGGTCGAGCTTCGCGAGAAATACTACGAGTGTCCATGATCTAATGAACCAATCCCACACAATTTGGATACTCTGGGGAAGAAGTTATAGTTGTTTGGAACACCTTCTTGAGACTAGTCAATGGGACTAGTCGGATACCCTATCTTACAAGGGTATCTACAAATTTAAGATGACCAGAGATGAAATTTTTGCAAAGATACCTTTTAATTTTACGTAAATAGCCTTGGTTTGGGTGAAATGTTATAGAAATTTTTTATAGAAAAAATTCCGCAATGAATCGATTCATGATGATTCCAAGACCCTATCTTATGCAGGGCTTTATCTCCAAAAGTATAGAATACCAGGGGCTAAATTGCAACTAGCGTGCCTTGATCCATCTACTAAATATCCTCTAAGCCATTCCTTCTAAAAAGTTGGCAGAAAAGTTATAGCAAAAGAAATACCAAGTTATCCAGGATGTAGCGGTAGGCTTGAGACCCTTGAGCTCGTGCCATTATGTTTAGAACCAAATATCAATATAGCATAGAAGAATACCGGAGAAAAGTAAGTACTCAATGCCTTGAAGAGATAATTTTAGATAAAAATCCTCTTCAAGGGAAACCTTTCCCCCACTTAAATGTTCAAGGTACAAGGATGATTCAAAATGAAAATGTCTCCTTGGTATATACCAGAGGCGAGGAGGTAAAATTACAACTAATGGCCTAAAACCAACATAAATGAAAAATAACATTACTAATATAATATGCCCCAATTAAGGGGTAATGAGGCCAATATTAGGGCTTAACGGACCATGTTTTATCTTTGTTGTCCATTTCTTCTCGATAATACTTGATTTATCGCTTGTATGCCGACTCTTCTTCAATTTTGTTCCCACATTGGTGCGCAACATTATCAAAATCCTCAGTGTGTGATCTGAATCATTTCCCTCTTACCATTTACGCATCATCCTTCCTTGATTGTATATTGGAAGGTGTTCTATGCGCCCTTCATCTTCTTCTTAGCACCCAGATGCGAGTGGTTGGTTGTGAAATCAGCCTAGATCTTGTGGTTAGGACCTTGTGTAGTCCCCTGCGTTGCCTCGACATGTTTCTATTGTACTTGGGGCACCCATGTATTATTCTTCTTCCCCATATGGACTCCTGTTTTGGATGTCCCCCCTTTATTATACTTTGGTTTTGTCTGGCATGTCCTTAGTTTCTTGGAGCCTTCTTTGTGACTTCCACAGGGATGTGTTTATTCTGTCCCTACCTCCCTCGGTATGTCTATGTTCCTTCCCTTTCCTCCTCCTCCTCCCATGCGGGTGTATGTCTCAAGTGAGGACTGGAATCCTCCAATAGTCTTCTCAATCCTTGATAACCATTTCTATGTCCCCTCAGGTGATCTGATGATGCAGTTGTAGCCATTTCTTGTTGGGGTCCTTCCATTCCTAGATCCACATCACATGTCGAGTGTCCTTGAAGTTAACTATGGTGATAGTATGCAACATCTGATTATTCTCCAAGTGTTGGTGATGCTCTCATGTAGGTCATTATGGTATCCTTTGAATATGGTTGCATTCATTCTTCTATTCTTGGCATCGAAGTGGCTCCAAAGAGATAGAGTATCTGAAACTCCATGATTAGGTTTAGATGCGAGGGTGGCCGAAAAATACATAGTTCAGGTTCCTTCATCCATAATGGCTATCAACAGTATCAACCATGAATAATGAAATTTTGTCCCCGGATCCTACGCATCATGAAGTCATCTAGAAACATATTCAAAGATGAGGGTTGGTGATTGTGGTGCCCTCGACACATTGTTTTGCAGCTACGACAACCCCGGTCGAGACTTCCTCCTTAGCGGCGTTTTTCGGCGATGCGGTCTACGTGATTTTGTGTCCATTCTTGTCGTGATGTCGCTAATATGCTTGATAATGATTCCGCACGTACCCCTTTCAGTGTCATATTTATTTTCATCTCCTCAGCGGGTTCTTTCTGTTGTTTTATCCTGGAGAGATAAATTCGCGTGGGATCATGCCCCATGATGGCATCCAGCGTGATGTGTGTTATGAGATCTAGATCTATGGAGGCAGGCTTGTTCCAACCATGGATATTCTCCATGTGTGACCACCATCAACTTCTTGATGAAACTGTTTTCATACTATCCCTGCATGAAGTGTGGTATGTCCAACCGGACCTAAGAGTCTTCTCAATCTTTTTTGCCACTAGAGTGGTTGATGAATCCCGGTTCCCCAGAAATTTATCTACACTTACGGTCGTGGGTAGACTTGCTTGAACTTCACGAGAGACTTTAATGGATTGTCTATTACATCATGGTTATAAGTACTCTAGTTTTCTGTATCTAACAAATCTTCTTTTGCCATTTACCCTTAGGGTATGCGTGCAAAATTTTTTTCGCGGTGGGTTGTCGTAGAGCCTAGGTGCTTGTAGCCAGCATCGCTTTCATGTGGTGGTTGACTCGGGGTTCCATCCTCCATTGGTCATTCTTGACATATTGTTGGGATGATAGCTCATGACGTATTCCGCTGTCTCCCTCCTATAGATTGTTGACATGGTTAATGCGTGATTCCTCGGCTCGATCATTTGCTTCTGGTTTGGAGCCGTCCTGTTGACTCTTGGGGCTTCTATGGGGTTTTCTAGTTGCACTTGACTATTTGTGTCCTCATTCTATCGTCCCTACCTCTGTTCTGGCCTATCTATGTCCATGCCAACATGTGTTATCTATTGGGTTTCCTCTACGACGAGTGTCAGGCTTCCTGGTGTCATATCCAATGATGGTATTTCATCCACATTGACCACTTGACTATTGTTCGCTTTATGGCGTTGTGTTTGTGCTACCGGTCCTAATTACCGGGTTTTCACAGCGGTCTAACAGGGTTGATTTTTTAGTTGTAGTTCCATGGTGGTAAATTCTATTATCCGTGAAGCTCGATGGTCATTAACAATACGTAAACTTCACTATATATTGCTTCATGTATCACTCTCTACCTCTTCCACTTTCACAATAATATTTTTACTCCCGCATCCTTACTTATTTTGTATGGGCATCGTGTGAAGCTTGTCAAAGACGTTACCTTTATTATGGATTCAATGAATACCTCGGTTCCCTTAGGTACTTTCCATTCGTCCCCTCACTAAAGCCAGTTAGCATGGTGTCGGCATCCGTCAATCATTTAGGCATTCAATTCCACATACCATGAAGTGGCAGCACTTCTTTTGTCGTCTTAAGCGCTTTTCCCGCTTTGTTTTCATTTGGGTAGATATTAGCCTTGTCTTCGCCGGAATATGGCATTTCAAGGTAATAGGTAGCTCATTTCTCCTTTGACTTGGCTGGAATATGGTTTGGTGCAAAATAAAACATAAAACTTTAAGGCGGGTTTTGGGTGGTGGGAACGTTGGGACCACCATTAATCATCCCTGCGGAGTTGCGTGCCTAATTTCTTCAGCGTACAACTCCCCATCGCTTGGCAGTTTTGCCGTCAGTCTAACGAGAGTGCATTTTTAGTTTTCTTGGATGCTTAATGGACTTATTGTCATAAATCATGCGAAGTCTCCCTCACGCCAAAGAAAGTTTTCTTCTTGATATATTTTTCATACCATGCTTTGTCCCTTGCTTTCCCAAACTTGTTGGTGGAACCATGGGATCCATGTTCTTCCAGCGATCGTCGGTGGTTGACATCAACGTCTTTAGCCTCATTACGTCGTAGTGCATAATCACGTTGCTATCTTGGAGTGGGTGCCATGGGATTCTAATGGGACCACTACTTGTGTCCATATACTAGATGCAGATGGCGTGTTCCCTGTACAATTCTTGCATGTGGTCCACCATATGCCCTGTCCTCTTTGGTTTTGGGGGGTCCCAATCATCCACTGATGATTGGCATTACGGATCTTGGTGGGATTGCGTTCCTCAAGGGTTTTTGTTAAGAGTGGCTATAACGTTCCGTTTTCTGCGGTGGGTGATATGGGTTTCCCTGGGTGGTTGGACTTCAGAGTGATTCAGTGCGGTAATATGGTGGGTAGTGGTGAGCTCCTTGGTTTGCTCGAAATCAGGCACCGGGCGAAGCCAAATCAGGTGATTAACGTTTCAAAATGGGAGATTATTGGTTGTTTGTTTGGCGGCGCGATCTTTACGGTTGGTGTTGCTTCCTCCCAAATCTTGTGGTGTTAAGTATTTCGTCGTGGTGATAATTTACCTTTCTCCTATCCTCTTTGTTTGTGGGTTAGTTGGTTCCCCTGAGTAGCGAAACATTTTTCAAATGCCACCAAGGTTACCCATGAATTGCCAATGGAATCTCGTCCTTCTATTGGGTTTCAAACCCTCGGCGGGGCGATGCGGCTTTCTTGGCAATGCTCTTTCAGGGTCTGCAATGAGATGGTCGACCACCCTTGGTCCTATCAGCAATGCAGCTTCTCGCGGTGAAAGCGCAATGGTACTTTTATCTGCTATTCCCTCGGACCTTTCGACCATGGTCTTTCATGTTCCAGCGCATATCTTACGCCGGGTCTATCGCCATTTTATAAAGTGTCCTGCGTGGGTTGATGGTTCAGCTGGACACCAAATTCCCTTTTCTTTTTGATAGCGGTGTTGTTATATTCACGGTGGTAGCGGTGCACGTACTCAAAGTCTTGTGATATCGCATAGAAATTGATGGGTCGACGATCTGGACTAAAATGGCGGTATAGAAGGTTGTCCTCTGATTTGTAGGTTCTTCTCGTTCGACGCGAGTAGTTGATTGGGGTCATTATTCAACTTTCTAAGCAGTATTGCTTCAAATCAATATTGAGCAATGGTAACCATCGATGGATTCTCCCAACAGACGTGACTGAACGGGCGGGTGGTGTTTAAAATGTTTTCCGGTCAAGTGTCGTGCATGAACTTCGGAGCGTGAATGTAGCTAGGCCTTCTACTCTGCAATGGTTTTATGGTTTTCTTTGATTAGAATGGAACATGCATGGAAGGATTCATGGATGATCCAAATCTCTACCGAACATGAAATTGCTCCAAGTGTTATGGTGATGCATCTACATGTACATGCGTTAGATTTCTTCTCAATAGAATGCTAATTGATGCGATGACCATCTTTTCTTTCAATGTATCGGTAGTGTTGACAATCTTAGATTGTAGAATTTGTATGCTTTCCTTGTGTTTTATGATGGTGGTTAATATGCCAGCACGATGGAATTTGGCAATGGTACCTTGTAATCCCAATGTGGCTCTTGGTTGACGGACGGCCGCAGGTGGCAGAGTTAGCAATTCGCACCAATCTTTCGGATCTACTAAAGATAAGCCTTGCTTACTATCATGGCCAATAGTATCCTAAGTATTGTTCAGTGCACTTCTTGATATTTAATGATATCGCTTCATCTTTCTAACATCAGGCAGTAGACCCTCTACGCGGTGAGCAGCAAACTATATCTTGTCGATCGTCCAAGTACCTCTAAGAGCGGTGGATCATTCTTATTAGCGGTAATACCGGAAAATAATGTTGGTCATTCTTCGATTAATCGCCTTATTATATCGGTAGGATCCTCGGTAACTCCGTGTTATATACATCTTCTATCGATGCGGTGGTGGCAGAATCCATCGATGGAATGGTAAACTTTGTTCTCCCTATGTTCTCAAGACTGTCCAAGTAAAGGTGGCAGAGGCGGGTCCTGGCAGGGCATGTTCAACTTCCTCAAGTTGATGCATATTCTTATCCCACCATATTTTTTCTCCATATCTACCATCAGTCTTATCCATTATGATTCCTCAAATGGTTCGATGATGCCAGCTTCGATCATCTTGTCGATCTCAACTTTGAATTTATGCTTATATATTGGGTTTAATCTTTATGGTTGTTGTTTAATGGGTATTGCATCAGGTTTGAGTGGTATGTTCATTTCTCTTATCTCTCCTACTATGCCCTTCATTTTTGTAAAATTCCCGTGGGAATTCGTTGTATTCGCACAATAACTTTGTTATTCTTTCTCTTTGTTTGTTTGCATCCGAGATGTCTCAATCTTTGCGGCCATTTGGGATTCTCAAATTTATCCTAATGATTTATTCATACCTTGATTGGTTGCAACAATTACTTAGTTGGACGTAAACTATCTTTCAACTTATCTTCCTCAATCTGAATATCACACAAATTATCTTCATCGGGTGTTTCTTCCTACACATAGTGGTATGACAATGGTTCCTTGGTATGTTTACGTTACATTGTTGGTGAACTATTTATCAGGTTGGAAACGGTTCCTTAATTAATATGCCTCTTATGTTTCATATGTGTTTGGGTTCTCATGCTCAAATGAGAGGTATTTATCAAAATTATGTTGCAATATTGTCCATTTCGAATTCCTAGGGTTTCACAGATGCACGTATACCGGTTCTTTGGAGTGCCTTCTAAGGTCGATGTGCGAAATGGTGAGGCCATTCCTCTGGGGTGTCATTTTCCATTTAATAATGCTTACGGTGTTCGTTGGTTCCCGCGCCGTAATTACCACGTTGTTGTTTCTTCTCGTTGCCAAACCCTTGTGGGTAATTTCTTCCACATTGGTACCAATTTGTGATGCGTTTCGCTTGTACCACGTTGCGGTGTGGCGGAACATAGGTGCTGAGAGTCTATGGTTTTATAACACTTCATCTTCATAATGTTTCAATAATGTTTCTAGATCATTTACTCCATGGAAGCTGGGTGATTCCCTTATCTCTGTACCTACCAATCTTACTGCACGGTCTATTATTAAGCACCTTATTGTGGAGACTTCATGCAATATCTACTACCAATTATCCAAACATGTATATGATTTGAAAGCACATGATGTAATGCTTCACCAACCTAGTACCCCATCTGCAGTTGGGCTAACATAATCTTCTTCACGTGCAGTGGTTATGTACAACTTGTTTATTTCCTCTAAGTCTAAGAAGTGGTTCTAAACCTTTCCCCATACGTTAAGGTCCAATATTAGGTATTATGTATTCTCATAATTTCATTTTCATGTCTTTAAAGTGATTATGGCCTAGTTGTCAAATGACCAATCCAAGCCAAACAATGTTAGATAAGGTGTTGTACCATCCACAACTTCTATCACTTTGAAATCGGCTTTAGTACACATTCCATCCAGATCTATTGTCACACACTTAAGCCTTCCAATAGGTAGAAATCTATGTTGATTTGCTAGATTTAGTTGAACAGGTGAATATCTAATGTGGGCTCTCCATACATTGCCATGTCTTCTTTTGTAATACGACTTAAGAATCTAAATCAATATGATATCTCCCATGTTGAAATCTTGGATGATGGCATTCAGCCTGAACTCCCTACTTAGTCTGTGGCCGGGTGATTGTTTTTTCTAGTTTTCGCCATCTCTATGCTGTCTTTATATATTTTTTAATATTTTGACAATGGATGGATCATTCAATAGTTTACACATGATTGCAAAAAGTATTTTATTGTACTTACTTGTCCCAGTGGTTGCGTTTCTTTGGTATGATCCAGCAATGGAGGCATCATGTATTTTGGTACTTCCTTATTATGTTTCATAGTTGATGTCGATGCAATTTTTTGCTTCAATAATTCTTGTCTGGTTGCTTAAATGTTTCCTTCTTATTTTGTGTGTCGAATTATCTCCTTGGTTCGACATTCTTCTTCACCAACTGATGTTATGCGGTTCTTGTCCGGATTCGTTGTTTCCTAACCACAGCTTCCTGGTGCATTATGTTGATCGTTTAGATCCATACATCCCTTATTTTTGGTAAATCATTTGAACATCTATTTGTTTTAATTCACTACCGGATACCCTAGTAATGTAGGACATTCTCTGTGTCATGATCAAATTAATGGCCGACAATACACTTTGTTATTGGTGATGACATTCCATACATAATGTCTCAGTTGATGAAAGTTGTGACATACCAAATTACCCTCATCGGCATCTCTTACGCATCACTACCTACGTATCAAAACAGATTTCCTGCAAGCGTTATATGGAACTCTAATTGTATTGCGGTATTGTGGGTTGAGTTGTGTTTATCTTGTGTGGTTAGCAGCGATTATTATATATGGTTGTTGCACGGTATTGTATGAATTTTGGAACTTGGTTCAAATGTGGTGTGAAAGCACTAATCATCATTTCTTCACCTATATGCATCGATGTCCTATCTCATCAATCCATAGTTCTACAATCTTTGTCATGCGTGGCCGACTTGCAAAAGTTGCAATATGAACTCTTCGGGGTTGTCTAGTATTTCATCGATGGACGTGATATGGATCGTAGCCTAGTTTCTTCTGATTTACCATTGTGCTCTTGTTGTTGGTAATGGATTTGAATTTCTCTTGCGCCATACGTATTATCGCGAGAATGTTGGTTCCATTCTTGTGGTGTCCTTACATACCATGGTACGCAAACAACTTATCATGTTGTCCTTACTTTTGTTACGGTTTAGCTAGAGATGTTAAGTTCTTCAAATCCTCCAACTCCTCTATTGTTGGATTTGTCTTCTAGTATTGGTTTTCTTCTAGCTGCAAGGTTGCCTGTAGAGACTCGGCCTGCGTCTAGAATTTATGTTGTCATAATGGATATTTTAAGTGTGGTAGTAGTGAATTGATGAACAAGTGTTTGTGTTGCATATCGATCATGATATATTTCAACGCCACTTTAGTTGCTTGAATCTTTAGTCAATCTCCCATACAAATTCTTTTGGTTTCTGTCTAATCTCAATAATCTCATTCATGAATTGATCCTCTAAACTGACTTACGACTCATTTTATCCAACCAATTTCTTGATATGCGCAATCGATTACGGTTGTCCATGTTGGATTATTTGTAGCTAAACTCATATACTAATCTAATGCGCCAATCCATAGTGTAATAGCTAGATGTGCAAGTTTAGTATCTTTGTCTATGATTTTTTTTTCCCAAAGTCACTTTGCACCAGGAATAAACAAGTAATTTTTGAGTCCTCAAATGGCTTCCCTTTGAATTCTAGTGTCGATGGAGATGAGTTGGCATAAATACAGATGTTGAACTACTACCTCCTCTGCGTGTTGTAGATACTTGACTAGTGCTTATTGAAATGGCTCCCCCAATTTTTTTTCCTTGTGTAGATGTACTTCATGATGTCTTTCTTCTCCTGAAACTTAGTTCTATAAATGGTGTGGTGTTCTCTTTGGTTACATTATTCGCACATGGGTTTATAGGTTGTGTCTCCCAAAATAGCACGATCATTTTGCTAATTTTGAAAGAGATAAGAGCGAGGAATGAGTTATTAAGAAATCATTGGAGAGATGAGCATCATGAGTCTGCACAAGTGCCTTGATTGAGTGTTAGATTCGAATATTGCTTGTGAAGGTGTATTTATTTAAATTCATCAAACATATGATCCACCAAGCACTTATTATTATAAAAGAGCTAGCAGATTATGGAAAGGATGCGTGGAGGGTTTGGTTAATCCAATGACATCACAAAGCGTCAAAACAAATTTTCAAACGTGAGGGGAATGAGAGAACCTATTCAGCGTATTAGATACTCAATCAGTGGATGCAGTGGCAGGTCTTTGATCAGTTATGCTTCTGGCCCTCCAAGTTGCGCATTTGTTTGTTTGCATCCTTACCGGTTGGTAGAAAGACAGGGGAACATATAGGTGTTGGGAGATTCATTGAATCTCAACATGATGCATTTTATAACTGGGCAATTTCTATATCCGATCAGGCCAAGATGAGAGGTCGCACAAAGGAAGCAGAAGAATTATGAAAGAAAGCAACCAAAAACTATGAAAGAGTTGTTCAACTAAATTGGAATAGTCCTCAGGCACTTAATAACTGGGGCCTTGCATTTCAGGAACTGAGTGCTATCGTTCTTGCTCGAGAAAAGTAGACAATTGTTAGAATAGTTGTAAGAAAGTTCCAGGCAGCGATTCAACTGCAGTTTGATTTTCATAGAGCTATTTATAACTTGGGGACTGCACTGTATGGTTTGAATGGTTAGAAGTGGGCATTATTCAGTCTCTTGAAGGGAATTATTATAGAATGAACTACAGGTCAATACGCTATACTGACCTCTGACCCATGCTTTGAGCAATGGTTTATGATCCCAAGAATCTTGTGACCTTAAACAATTGGAAGGGTATTATCTTTATTTAGACCCTATGGTATTTTCATTTAGGTTCATGTAGATTGACATTGGGCATTCTTAACCGTGGACAAGCCCGGTTTGGCCTCGGGGATATATCGTGACATGACAAGCCATCCAAGGCTCGGGCAGGAAGTATATCGCGCAGAGTAGCTATAAATGAATCTCGGGTCTACTACGCTGCCTTGGGAAAAGGAGGTGAGAAAAGTGTCTATTCCTACCATTGAGTGAAATAGAAAAGAAGCTTCTCAAATGAAAAGTGCAGTGAGCTTGAGAGATACACCAGTTCTTTTGTTCTGCGCTTCCTCTCTTCTATCATGTGAACCGGGAAGAATCTCCTGCGTCCTCGAGTGTAAGTTCTAGTATTTATATTGGATTCCTCCTACATGGACATAACAACAAGTTGTGAAAGCTCATGCATCTGCAACAACAAGTTGTGAAAGCTCATGCATCTGTGACTTGTCATGCGTCTCTTGAAAAGGGTTCGATTATATAAAATCCGGGGTCAACCAAGACCCCATTTATATATGGGAACAATACTGTCTGAGGGGATGGGAATTAACGTTATCAACTTATCAATATTTGGACTTGGAGGGTGTCCATATGCCAAAGGTGCAATGGACAATGTAGCAACTGAAGATGTTTCTGGTATGCCAACTTTAGGTCGATCTGTTTCTGAAGGTGGACTTGGAATTGATTATCGCTTAGAAAATGGTTATTCCAGACAAGTGGATTGAATATTTAGACATAAACAGGGATGGCCAGGAACAGCAAGGGATTCATCACATGAAGAGATCAAATCCCATATTTCAAGGAGATAAGTCATCATCTTAATGATCTTTTAGCAAGTCGATCAACATGAAATCAAGCAGTCAAATAAAATAGTAAAGGGTGTAAAATTGGTTCCGGATTTTTGTATGTAGCTGGATTAAGAGTTGATCCCTTTTGTTAGTCATATCTTTCAGTGAGGAGGAAGTAAATGCATGTGGAAATAAAAAAGAGATACATGTAGCACCTTGAAGACATCTCAGGCACATTTGGTAGAGAACAAATTTTCTGCAGATATCAAGGGTATCTAAGTGGCAATCAAGAGTATCTTTGTTTTGAGGCATCCTTTTAAAGACAACTAGCAGCATCTTTGTAACTCAAGATTTCAAAGGCAGTTCAAGATCTTTATCATCCATATTTTTCTAGATTTCAAAATAGCCTTGACTCCATCTTTCCAACATTCGAGATTTTCAAGATAGTGTTGTCAAGACTTGTTTTATATATAGTTTTGTTTGTACAAGTGTCGATGATTGTAACTGTTTTCTAATTTTAGAAAGTAGAAGGTTGACTCGAGCCTTTAGAGGATAAAGAGTATATTTTCCTATATAAACATATGTAAAACAGAGTTAAAGGGGTTCGATTTCAGATACTTGTTATACTATGATTGTAAGAAGACTTGAAGGATAATACAAAGATAGATTTCTCTCTTCTACAATATCATATTCCTCACCTGTCTCTCTCTATTTTATAAATTGTTTTAGCTGCAGTGACTTTCATCTCACCAGTCAACTCATAATTTACTTAAAATTGCTTTACATAGTTTAATACGCCCTGTAGATTGTATTTGGCTTGTTAGCTATGTCTTCTCACTCACTTAAGATTTAGCATCTGATTATTGTTTTATGAGAGATTTGTTCATTTGATTACCCATTTATGGTCTGAGTACTCAAGTTATGATATGTTATCTCATTGATCCACCTAAAATAACAAAAACCATTATTTCTAAGTTACCAAAGCATCCTTAGCCTACAACCCAAAGGAATTCTTGGAGTGATAACAAATTGTACATAGTTAAGGAGAGGTCGAGCTCAACTTCCTTGAGAGATGACAAGATCGACTTTGATGATAGACAAAGCTTGGACATCATTGGTTGTAATCATCTATCGGGTGACTCCACAAGGGACAAATTAGATTGGCGACTCCCACAATAATCAAATGTAAAGTTTCTGCGATGGCTTGGAGGTTTGTACCTCTTGACTTCTCAACAGTTTTTGGTTTCCCACATCCAGTTCCTTGTATAGATATTTTGGGAGATCACCTCCCAAGATTTACAGAAAAGAAAGAATACAATCCTTCAGATCATCTCATAAATTTCATCAATGCATGATTGACTAAATGTATCACCTTGAGGATGTGCTCATGAAGATGTCTGTCTTCTCATTAGAAGGAGATGCTTTCGTGAATGGTATGCGTTCTTCCTTCTTCTAGCATATCTTCTTTAAAGGAGTTTCATAAAGTATTCCATCATCGATGTGAAAGGTATTTTGCTCCGGAAATTCTTCTTGAGGGTTGTTGTTTCTTTAAAGGAGTTTCATAGAGTATTCCATCATCGATGTGAAAGGTATTTTGCTCGGGAAATTCTTCTTGAGGGTTGTTGTGAAGAATTTCATTCACATATTCAAAATGTCTATTCTTCTAGTTGTGAACATGAAATTCTTTGTATTGTTGCTGTTCAAGAGGAAGATTTTCAAGATAGAGTTGATGTGAATATTGATGATTGTGTGACCGAAGATTCTCTGGATTGTTCTTCTTATGTACCTACTACTTTAAAAAAAAATGAAAAGGATTATAGGGTAGGGGAAGAAGAAGTTCAATTTTCAGCTGAAAGTCTCTTTAAAGAATGCTGTGAAAAATTTGAAAAGCATGTTCAGCAAGAAGTAGTTGATTCTTCTATTTGCAGAGATGAAAATTATGTTGTTAAAGAAGATCTTCATAATACAAATGGTTATAATGAGAATTATATATCTGTAGATGCATAAGATCTTATCTCTATTGCACATGCTGCCTTTGATTTGTATGAAGAATCAGTGATAAAAGAGGATTGTTCTCAAATTTTCAAAGAGGTTTCTTATGACAGTTTTTCGCCTGTGACGGATGTGAAGGATTTGAAGATTGCTAGTCTTTCTTTGCTAGATAAAGAGATTTTTTGTTCACATATCTTTGATAAGTATGCAGACGAAGCAGATCAGATTTCTATATCAAATGATGTTGATTTGAGTAGCAGCCAACCTATATATGATAGCTATGGATCTGATCTTGAAGAGCCTCTTTCTTTGCCTATCGAAGAACAACATCAAGTTGAAGTCAACCATTCAGTTTTCACAGCTGATGTCCTTTCTCCAAAATTCTCTCATGAATATGATTGGGCCACGTGTCTGCTTCTATATTCTACCACATAGCACTCCTCTAGAACATGGTTGGTGGCATGATAATTTGGTTGGAAAGTTAGAAATGGGGAAAAACAACTAATTTGGTGAATAAATTAAATGGATCGAGCCTGCAATAACCTCGATCATGATCTATCAAGATAAACGGTTGGGAGGCATTGCAGAGATCTAATTTGCGCAAGAGATGATTCTGCAGTGTGATCCTACAATCCGAACCACGGTTTCCCAGAAGGGGTATGTGTCCGCGTGGGGATAATTGCGGAATGATCGAAGGGTTACTCCAAAACCATTGACCCATGTTCCCGCAATTTGACAAGTATAAAGTTTAATGTGTCGTTTCAATATGTATTAGTTCAAGCACAGAAAATGTGGTTCCTAGTGGATGCATGGCGTCAAATCCTGCAGTCTAGATACTTGGCACTACGGAGGAACTTGGTCGAGGGTTTCTTAAGTGGGAGGACTCCCGAAGGTCAGATTCCATCTAGACCATTTATCACAGAGGACATGTAGCAACCAATGCGATAGTCCGAAGATTTGGCACTTTGGAAGATCCCAAGGAATAAGCAGTTAAGGTCGAGGACTCTCAAAGGCACTAAGTTCTGGAGTCCATATCGACTGTTGGTCACAGAGGATGAGTGGCACCATATCCCAAGGTCCGGAGACTTGGTACTCCAAGGAAATTGTATTGTTGGTTGTTTGAGTCGAGAAATCATGGAGGTTAGAGTTAATATCGATCGTGATAGGGAGAGGGTACGTGGAAATGGATGTCACAGTCTAGAGACTCGGCACTCTAGAAGGATCAAGAGTATGGACAATCTGGAACTCCTGAAGCCCAGAGTCCTGGAGTTGATCGTGGCCATTGGTTAACAAGAAGACGTGGTTTGTTGATGTGTGGGTTGTGATTTTGTCGGTCCAACACTCCGACGGACCTATGGAGAAGTGATTCGAAAATTCCCGAAGCCAAGATTTATGTAGTAGATCTCAACCATTGGATGCTGGCAAGCTATAGACCATATATCCACCCCACTTAGCAAGTTTGCCAATTCGTCACTCTGGGGAATTGGAAGTTTGGGGCTGCAAAAACCTCCAGAGCCAAAGCTTCATAGCGCTGAAGTGTTAAAGACCTGAAGGACTACCTATTCAGTACTTTGTCAGTGTGACATTCGAGAGAATCACAAGGTAGTGAGGTAGAAACCTCCGAAGACAAATTTATATAGCCCGAAAGTTCCCAAGGCTCTGGATAAGCGCTTAGTCACAGCTCGTGGTTACATGCGACTAAGGGTTGAAAACAAGGGGCTAATGCCCAAAAACTGTTTCCAAGAAAGACAAATTTCATATGGCCATAACTCTTTGGCCAAGGCTCAGAATTGAGAAATGGAGAAGTCATTGGAAAGGTATTGAACAGTATAAGATAATTATTCACCCAAAAATTGGTTCTTTATAGTCAATTTCTCAGGAAATCAAGAGAAAGACTTATGATACTCTATGAATCTGAATTGTTCATATTTGCATGAAATTGTTGAGACATATAGCTTGACAAAGTTCTGTTGGTTGCACACTTTTGCAGAGTTATCAACTGACAAGTAGAATATAATAATCCTAGAGTGCATAGGGATGGATGATACAGAGGGGGATTACAACCAGGAAGATGAAATCCAAGGAATGGATGTCCATTTGGGTATGGGAGGAATGAACTCCAATAGATATGGTGAAGGAAAGGATGATAACATGAATATGGTAGAGACCATTGGAAAATTGGAGAAAGATGTCCAGATTCACAAATTTGATAATGAAAGGCTTATGAAAGCCAAAGAGCAGCAAGAAGACTTCAATTTGAAGTTAATGCAGAGCCTAGACAAAATTGAAAAGAAATTGGATAAGGAGAGTGGCTCCAACAAATCAAGATGCCACATGTTCCCTGATGAGAAAAGAAGAACAAGGAGTGGTAGCAGACCTCACCATCAACCCCAAAAGCATTCTAATAGGAGAGCACATTGTAACTCAAGTCCATCCCCTGTTAGGAAGCATAGGAGGTCAGGGGTGGATGAATTGAAAGGATAAATCAACAAGATCAAGCCTCCTACTTTTGATGGTGAACACAAGAAGGATGAAGATGTTGACACATGGTTGCTTGGTATGAGGAAGTACTTCCAATTGCATAACTATTATTCTCATGCAGAAGGAAGAATTGTTATTTATCAACTAAAAGGAAAGGCATACATGTGGTTGGATCAGCTTGTGCAATTGCAACACATCAAAGATAAGAATGTTACATGGAAGGAATTCAAAAAGCATTTTGAGAAGAAATAATTAACCAAAAGGTATTATGACAAAAATATAAAAGAACTCTTTGAACTCAAACTGGGAAGCATGAACATTGATGAGTATGGAAGGATATTTTTAGAACTGTTGAAGTATGTCTCCTTCATCAATGATGAGACCATTAAGATTCATAGGTATTTGAGTGGGATTCCATATTTCATTAGTGACACGATTTAGTATGATAATCCCAAGACTTTGGAGGAAACCATAAGGAGATCAAAGTTATTGCATGATCAACATAAGGGAAAGCTGACTTTCCAAAGAGCTTGGGAAGAAAAGAAGAAGTTTAAGAAGGAACAGAGGCAGAGGGGGAACAAGCCACCATTGTACAGAAACAGTCCTCAAGGAAAACCATCTTTTAGAGAGCAAAAAATGGATGAGGTAGGTGGGAAAAGGCCAAGGAAGGTACCCATTCAATGTTCGGGTTGTAAAGGAGACCATAGGTATAGAGATTGTCCTCACCAAAGTGACAAGGTGAGAGTTTCCCACAATGCACAACAATTAGAAACAGTGGAGGACATGTGTAGGAGTGTTCCAAGGATCTATGCAGCTCTGGAAAACAAGAAAGAAGAGTTTCAATCACACATGATTGAAGTGGAAGTTATGATCAATAACCACGCCTTTACTATTTTAATAGATTCATGAGATAGGCATAGCTATATTGATCCTAAGGTAGTGGAGAGATAAAAATTGCGAAGAAGCCAACACGAAAAATCTTGGTTGGTATATCTAGCTATAGGAGCTAAGAGAAAATTTGTTGAGTTGGTTAAATGATGTCTAGTGGCAATGAATGGGATAAGTACCAAGGCATATTTGAAAATCATGCCATTGGGTTCATACGACTCTCTAATTGGTATGGATTGGTTGGACCAACACCATGATGTCTTGGAATGTCATAGCATGGCATTTAATTTCCTAAATGAGGAAGGGAACCCAAGAACAATCCAAGGAATTCCTAGAGCAGTTATTGTCCAAGAGATCTCAACAATGCAGCTGAAGAAGTGCTATAGGAAGGGCTGCCAAATATTTGTAGCTCATATGGAGGAAGCTTTTAAGGATAAGGTGTCGAATCTATAAGATCACGCAGTCCTGGAAGATTTCATGGATGTGTTCAAGGAGATATCGGGATTACCCCTAAAGAGAGATATCGATTTCTCTATAAATTTAATTCTTGGCGCAACTCCAGTATCAAAGACTCCCTACCAAATGAGCACACCGGAGCTAAAAATTCAATTCATATAACACGTGCCATGAAATGTATATACATATTCAAAAAATCAGCTCATTACACAATTTTAAAAAAATTCCACATCATGCCCAAGATAAATAGGGGCACCTCATGCCTAAACATGGAAGAATGGTATCTGGTGCCCTGGATACAAAATGACATGCATTGACCATTTCCACCCTTGCCACTACCATGGGAATCATTGAATATGATCTTCCTCCTATTACTTGAAGTGAAAACTCAAGTATTCTTATGTCTTAGAGTGATTCATCTTTCTAGAGACTAGAAAAAGAAACAACATTTTTATAATTTTTTTTCCACAGTGAATTAACACACTTACAAAATGACACGTTATAATTAGAGCCAACAAAACTCACTATAAATGATAGTGTAAGTTCTAAGAGTGTTGAACTCCTCCACAACCCTAACCTCTTCAAGATTCTTCCCCATATAAATTACAAGAATCAAAGGACAAAATTTAACAAAAAAATGCTTAAAATCAATTCCATTCAGGCTACACAAAAAATTCATCAACGAATGATCTCACTGTGAATAACTAAAGGAATGGAGAAAATTGGCTAGAAGATGGAGCACTCAACTATATAAGTTTCTATTAGGAAACATCAACTATATAGCCATAATGGGTGATACAAGGGGGGTTGCATGAGGATGAAATGATGCAACTAGAGTGGATGAAACAATGGGGGATACAACAAGGAGGATTAGTGCAACAAAAATGGATGCAACAATGGGGGATACAACATGGTGGACTAGTGCATGGTGGACGAGTGCATCCATTGTGAATGGATGGGAGGGAAAAGGTAGTGGGGGTGGTTGGCGATAAACTCCCATGGGTTGTATGATGTGAGGAAGTGCCTTGGGGGACGAGAATGGAATCCCAAGTGCTGGGGAAGGGTGGTCAATGACTAGACTCACCCTGTAACCTAGGAAACATGTTATGCGAAATGGGGGTAGTGGTGACTAGATGAAGAATGAACCATCCTACATGCACATTTATAATATTTTTATTAGTACAAAACCATGAAATTCAATAAAAATGGAAGAACAAATTTCACATTAAAGCATATTTAACTCAACATGTGATACCTGCGAATGGAGAAATCTATCCATCCCAAATGGACATGGTTCATTTCTCTTAGAAACAACAACCTGTATAAACACAACAATATTATAATTGATTTCTTATTAATAAATTGGACATTTGCAAAACATCAAAATTATAAACCCTGCTAAGTTGAAAATTGTAGAGAAATTTGTTTATCAACATTTTTTATTATTATATGCCTGACTACTTATGTAAATGTTAACATTTCCTAACTCTATATGTTGTATATTCTTGGAAACTATTTTTTTATAAAAAAAATGGAATTGGGAAAGCACACTACTAGTGATGAATACCATACAAATTCCATGAAAGGCCCCAATACTTTTCATGATCTAGTATGAAATGATAAATTTCTCTCCCCCACTACATCTTTTGGAATCATATATCTTTATACATTCTCATGATGTAGTATGAAATGATAAATTTCTCACCCCTCCTTGGTCTTTTGGAATCATATATCTTTAAATAACTTCTTATGCTCGTAGATAGTGCTAGTTTCATTGGAAACAATAAAATTTCTAATGAGGATTTAATTAGAGAGAATAATCATGAGAAAATAAATGAACCCAAAAGAGCTCAAACTCATTACTCTTACTTGAATGATGATGATGAGAGGCTAGAAACTAGTGAGGCGGCAGGCCAATTGATCAAAGGATAGATATAAAGTCCAAATGAAACCAAGTGTATAAAATGGAATTTTAAAGTAATGATTTGGTTGCTAGTAAACCTGGAGTAGAAACAAAAAATGGAAAATATGAAGTCCCAGACATGATATATTACAAGAAAAAAGTAGTGGTACATGTGGTTCTTTGGAACTCCATGATATTCTTGATTTGATTTTATATTGAAATACTCCACATTTTGAAAATGATTTTATAGCTCATGGCCAAAATATCGAGGAGAAACCAAATTGGAAAGTAGATGATCTCTCATCCCTGCATCGTGGTATTATGGAAATTGGGTCTTATATTGAAGAAGTGGAGTGGTGAGAAATCAAGCACCTACCATTGGTTTATTTAATTAGTGATCACCTTATGATTTATTTCCATGATGAATCAACATAAAAAGAAGAGAGAAATCATAGGTTTTCCTAGATAGTAGTGGGAAAATTATGATGATTACCTAAATAAAAATGAAACACTAGGTTTTAAAGAAATTAACGATGAAGGATCTCCTAAGGATTTTGATCCTTTAATTTTCAATGGTATTCCAGAGAACCCAAATTCATTTCCATCTATATGTCTATAGATAAATCACATTCCAAGATTTCAGGGTCAAAATATTACATCTGCATATGAGCATGTGAAAAGATTTCAGTTAGTAATGGAAGACATGAAGGATGACCATGAAGAAAAAATCATGAAGTTGTTTGTGTAGATATTTGAAAGAGAAGTATTTTTTTGGTATCAAAATGTGTCATAAAGGGTTGGTATGAATTAGAAATGGAACAACTTAAGTCCATTTTTAGTATCTCAAGGAAACAAGTACAATAAGGGAAAGGGGATAACTAGTCCAAAATTTTATTGAATAAATCATTTTACCATTATGTCTCACTAGACTTAGGCAGAGGACAATTTTTCCAATAGTAGAAAAAGTGAAATTGCCAATACGGTAAGCACATTGTAACAAATTATTAAAATATTAAAATTATTGTGTCCATGATCAGGATTTTATGAGTAGAACGAAATGAATACAAATTATTAAAATATTCTTAACATAGAATAATAGAGATACATTAAAACTGGTTTTCTATTCAATAAGGAAATAAACTGAAACTGTAAAATGCAACAAAAAACAAGCGTGTTGGAATGGTGGCAGCTTATCTCTGAGAAGAGATGTGATAGTTGCACTCATTCACAAGAAGATGATTACAATGAGGCTCTGAAGGCATTTTTACAATAAACAGGAATTTAAAAAACCCTATACATTAAAAAACCTAACCCTAGGAGATGAAGCGCCAAAATTCATGTGGGCCCTGTTTGGGTAAGTTAGTACATCAACTTCCCAGGGTCGTAACTTTTGCATACAATCTTAGTTTTAGGCACACGATAGCCCATTGGAAAGGTATCATCAAGGAGATTAATTTTGGGGGTTCAATCAAAGCCTTCATATATCATGGAGAATCTCTTTCTCGAAAAACCTTCATTTGGGCCCTCCAAATGGCCCCGGAAGTTAAAAACTGCTAAAAATAGTAAATTGCCAAAATTGGCAAAAAACTATTTTGAGCGAGTTGGAAAAGGTGGTTGGCCACCGATATCCACTTAGATCAATCCTCCCTCCTTAGGAAGAAATGGTCTCCATTGCATTGAGTTCCCCCATCAATTGAGGAAATTTCTGCTAAATTTGGCCCTGGATGAGCCACTTGCTTTGGTGAAGGAGCTTGTAAATGTGTTGACCTGCACATAATAGATATATCTAAACAATGATACACACATTTGCAGAGAGAATTGGAAAAAGAAGAATAAGGAGAGAAAGAATGGAAATAATTCTCATTAACTGTTATGAATAATGAATAATTTACACATGATATACTCTGTATAACTCAATGAGTTCGACTTGAGGTGAACCAAGTCACCATAGTGGTGGTATAGAGTGATCTGGACACACACTAGCAGTTACGGGAGTGAACTGCCACATATTCTAGTCTCTCAGGCAGTTACGGGAGTGAACTATCACCTAGTTGAGTTAACTAGTCAACTAGTCTTCAGTTAACCGACTAAACAAAAAGTAGTGAGGAGTTAACTCAAGGAATCAAGGCAAATGCACCAATTTGGTGATGATACTAAGGCAAGGTCGAATTAGCATGGTGATGATCCCAATGCAACATCTAAACTCAACTCAACTAGTCAAACTGAAGTGTGAACTGAAAGAGAATATTCTCCAGGTGGAATATTCTCTCCTAAAATATATGAGACTAGATAATGACTAATTAAGACTAATAAAAAAATAAAAACCTTAGGAAAAAGAAATCCTAGGTGTGTGTGAAGTAACTCCCACACTGCCCCTAAACATCACTATGGTGAAAATAAAGATTGGGTCTCGGCAATAAGGCTCTGTTAGGTACCCAAGTACAAAAGATACACTGAAAATAAAGTGAGGAAAGAGGGAAAACCTCATGGAAAAAACCCCCCCTCAAGGTACAATGTATGTAAAAAGAAGAACTATAGTTGCTAGGCAACTATGTCCTTCACTCCAAGATGACCTCGCAGAGAATGGAATTTCTCCTCAGTGAAGGTCTTGGTGAAAATGTCTGTCGTTTGTTCTGCTAAAGAACATAACTATAAGTCAATGATCCCCTCATGTACTAAGTCTCGGATGTAGTGCACGTGGATCTCGATGTGCTTTTTTTGCTTCCTCTGAACTGGATCTCTACAGAACTTCAGAGTGCTCTGGTTGTCACACCAAATGACGATTGGTCGATGAAACTGAATGCCCAACTCAGTGAGAAAATTTGTAGCCACATAGCCTGAATGGTTATGTTAACTACCCCTATGTACTCTGCATCAGCTGAAGATAGAGCAATGGAAGCTTTCTTCTTGCTCGACCAACAGATAGGCTCGGAACCAAGACTGAGTGAGTAACTAGATGTGGACTTGCGATCAATGCTATCACCATCCCAGTCGGAATCAGTGAAACCAATGAGATCTAATGTAGAGTCTACTGCATAATGAATCCCAAAAGTGATGGTGCCATGTACGTATCGAAGGATACACTTTGCAGCGTTCCAATGTAGCTCATGTGGCTCCTACATGAACCTGGAAACTGTGCCAACTGCATATGAGAGATCTGGTTTGGAGTGTGTGAGATACAACAAGCTCCCCACTAGCTGTCTGTACAGTGTGTTGTCAACCATTGGAGTCTCCCCACCATCCTCAAGTTTGACTCTTTATAGGAAAGGATTCAGAGCAGACTTGCAGTATGTCATGTGAAATATCTCAAGGAGATATCGTGCATACTTGTCTTGAGACAGTTTGATGCCTAATGCATCATGACTGATCTCAAGTCCAAGGAAGAAGTGTAGTGGACGCATGTCTGTCATCAAAAACCTATCATGAAGAATCCTCTTGACTACAACAATTGCTGAAGTCGAGCAACCGGTGATCAACAAATCATCAACATACAGAACTAAAAGTAGAAGTGAATCAGTTGTCCTAAGCATGTATACATTCGGGTCTGATTTACAATGTACAAAGTTCTGTGACAACAGGTAGGAGTCCATCCTGGCATACCATGCCCTCGGAGCCTGCTTGAGGCCATAAAGTGACTTCTTCAGTCGACAGACCAAAGTTTAGTCCTACATAAATCCCTGGGGTTGCTCCATGTAGATCTCCTCAGAGAGATCACCATGAAGAAATACATTCTTCACGTCCATCTGATGGACTTCCCATCCCTTGGTTGCCACAATGGCAATTGCCAATCATAGGGAATCCATCTTCGCTACTGGAGCGAAGGTCTCATCATAGTCAATACCATGAACCTGTTGAAAGCCTTTGGCGACAAGCCTAGATTTGTATCTATTGATCTATCCATCCGTTACGCTCTTGGTCATGTAGACCCATCTACATTTAACAAGTTTCCTCTCAAAAGGAAGGGGAACCAGATCCCAAGTCTGGTTCTCGAGGAGGGAGTTGTACTCCTCCTGCATGGCGGATTCCCAAAAGGGATTTCCAGCAACCTCGCCAT
>SNQJ01S0063461.1:57238-71114 GCA_010110895.2 Picea sitchensis
AAGTGTGAACTGAAAGAGAATATTCTCCAGGTGGAATATTCTCTCCTAAAATATAGGAGACTGGATAATGACTAATTAAGACTAATAAAAAAATAAAAACTTTAGGAAAAATAAATCCTAGGTGTGTGTGAAGTAACTCCAACAGAACTTCCCTGCTTTGACGACTCGATAAAGTTGGATCCTTTGTTGTCGAGTGCCCTTGATATGTGTGTCACAATATGATCACTGGATTCTTGTTGCATGCATTTAGGTTTGAGCTTTGTTAGTGTCAACTTCTCTACTATCTTTGAGATGTCCAATAATGGTGGGAAATATGGCTGAAGGAGAGCCACATTGAAGACTGGGTGCAGGCCAAGGAAAGGAGGAATGTTGAGATCAAAAGCTTTGTCACCCATAGCCTTGGTGATGGTTTACGACCCATAATGGAGTGGGCGAAGCTTCTAATGGGGCCCTGTAAGGCGTTCTTTCTGCAAGTGCAACCAAACTTTGTTACCCACCTGAAACTTATGTGGCACCCGATGTTGATCATGGCATTGCTTGTACTTGGAAATAGAATTATGTAGAATATCATGAACCTATTGGCAGATGTGTTGGATCCTCTCAATGAACCAGGTGGCTTTTTCATCTTCTGGTGGATCAAGAGATGAGTCTGTCGTGGTGGTCGCCAGGGGTAGTGCAACATCCATGGGGCCCAATGGTTGGAATCCCAACCCCACTTGAAAGGGGTTGTGTCCAGTTTGTAGCTATGTTGGACATAGGAAAGACTCTCATCCCATGTGTGAGGGTGTTTTGAATTGTACATGCGCAGGATATGTATGATCATCCAATTGACGAACTCAAATTGGCCATCTGCCTAGGGGTGGATGGCAATGGATTTGGTGAGCTTAATATCCAATAGTGAACAAAGGCTCGACCATAATGTGCTAAGGAATGGATTGTCATGGCTTGAGATAATGGTTTTTGGGATCCAAAAATGTACCCATACGCGTTCAAATAAGAGCTTGGCAGTGGCTTCTGTTGTGATGTTCTTCTTGCAGGAGGCTAGAATCGCCATCTTGGAAAAGCAATCAACAACAAAAAAAACACAGTCATTTCCCCTCTTGGTGGAAGGGAGGCCTAACATGTAGTCCATTGAGATGGATTCCCACTGCTTGTCAGGAGTAGGAAGAGGGGTGTACAGGCCCTATTTCTTAGTGGTCAGTTTGAAAACACCACAGGTGGTGCAGGACCTAATATACTTGTCGACATCCTGTCGAAGTTTCAGCCAATAGAAATGTTTTTGTAGCACTTCCACTGTTGTTTCGATGCCAAAGTGTCATGCAACTTGACTGTAGTGAGCTTCCCAAATCATCTTCGCGTGCTCTCTTGATAGAACACAAAGATGGCCCGGACGACACAACAACCCATATTGAATATGGAAATTAGTGAGCACTGAGTTGGCGCCCAACATTTGGTAGGTGGTGGAGAAGTCAGGGTCTGTCTCGTAGAGGTGGGGCCATCCGGAAGTCTCATGGCCGCAAGATTCTAGCACTGTGGTGAGTGTTGTGATTGGAGGTTGGCTAAGGAAATCAACAACTCGGTTGGTACCTCCTGTTTTATACTTGATGTTGAGGTGGAACTGTTGTAAGTATGTGGACCATTTTTTATGGCAGTCATTCTGCAATTTTCCTTGGGTCTACATGAACTGTAGTGGCTTGTGATCAATATGGATGATTGTCTCCTTCCCAAGAATGTAATGTCTCCACTTGCGACATGCTTGCAAAATGGAGTACATTCATTTTTTGTAAGTAGGGTACTTACGGACAACATCTGATAGTGTCTCACTATGATATGCCACGGGGTGGTCATGTTGAGTGAGAACGACGTCCACAACATAGTCTAAAGCATCTGTCTTGATCTCAAAGGGATGTTGCAGGTCCGGTAATGAAATTACTTGGGATGAGAAAAAACGCTTCTTCAAGTCATCAAAGGCATGTTGTTGGGACATGCCCCACACAAAATTTTCCTTACCTCAACCCCTGGTTACTTGGCTAAGGGCCCATGCGATATGAGAGAATCCCAACACGAATCTGCGATAGAAATTGATGAGGCCCAAGAAGATTCGAAGTTCAGTGAGTGTGGTTGGGGATGGCGACCCAGATCTTGGTTGGATCCACATGCACACCATTATGATCAACCATGTAGCCTAAGTAATGGACCCTGTCCATGCCAAAGGAGAATTTTTCCAAGTTTTCATATAGTTTGTGTTGTCGTAGGGTGTGCAAAACCTATTTAATATGTTGCAAGTGTTCCTCCCAAGTATTAATGTAGATGAGGATGTCATCCAAATACACCACTACAAAATTATTGGTGAAAGGTCGTAGGATATCGTCCATCATCCTCATAAAATTTGTCTGAGCATTTGTCAAACCAAAGGGCATGACCAGCCATTCAAAAATACCTTCTTTTGACTTGAAGGTTGTCTTCCATAGATCTATCTGTTCTAATGGGACCTGGTGGTAGCTATACTTCAGATCAATCTTACTGAAGTATTTGGCCCGTGTGATATGATTAAGGAGGTCGTCAATTTAGGGAATTGGGTACCAGTTTTAGACTGTGGTTTTATTCAAATCTCGGTAATCAATGCAGAGTCGCCAGGTCCCATATTTCTTCTGCACCAACATGATTGGGCTCCCACAATGCGATGAGCTGGGATGTATGTGCCCCTTGTGGAGCAGTTCTTGGATCTGCCTCTTGACCTCCTCATTTTCTAACAAAGAGAGGCGGTAGACTGGCCCATTAGGTTGTGGTGCGCCTGGGGTAATATCGATGGGATTATTGACCTAGTAGTGCATAGGTACCCCGGTAGGAGAGGAGAAGATATATGAGTATTCTTCCACAACCTTATCCACTTTCTTTTGTTATGTGGAGAGATCGGTCACGGAGGCCTTGGATGTGGCTGCGATCTTTTGCTCACTCTGAGAGTGAATCATGAAGAAGAAAAATTTCCCAGTCTGAGAGATGACCTTCCTGCATTGCTTGGCAGAGATCAAGGAAATAACACTAGGAGGGACTGCCTCAAGTACCCTGTACAATTTCTTGTTCAAAGTAATAATAACACTACGAGGCCTAGACTCATATACAACATGACACTTCCATAAATAAGGTTGGCCCAAAAGAAAATTACAAACTTTGAGAGGAGTAACATCACACAATACCTCATCTTTTAAGGGCTTGATGTCGTATAACAGTCGACACAGTTGGTTGATGCGGAGATCGCTTCCTTGGCAAAGCCATCCAATGGTGTAGGGTTGTGGGTGTGGCATTGTCGGTAGGGCCAACCGCTTGACAACCTTTGCTGAGATGATGTTCTTCTAGTTACTGCTATCAATGATGAAGTGCAGTGGGGTGTCTTTTACCCATATCTGTGAATGGAAGAGGCACTCGTCTTCTTCTGGCTCATCTGGTTCACCAGGATGGAGCTTGGTGGTAGCAACAGTGGAACTGGGTTCCATGTCAATGATCTATCTTCCCCTTTCTGGTTTTGACTCATAGTCAGAACCCGCATCTGATTCATAGGATTTCACTTCGGCCACCAGCGACTACTTTGAGTGGCATTCAACAATGTTATGCCAAGGGAGATTATGGAAGTCACACCACTTCCCGGTATATTTCTTTGTCTTTTCAGTGTCCTTGTTTGCTTGCGGCTTCGATTGGTTTTCCTGATACTGTCCATCTTTGCTCTATCTTTTTTTTGTGGGTTGGGGCCGCCCCTGTGAGGGGTTACCAGGCCCAAATTGTCGCATCTTATGTTTGATCTTCTACTCGATTTTGACGACATATCGGTAGGTCTCACCCAAGGACGAGATGTCCATAAATTACATTTTGGTCTGGATGTATCTATGCAAAACAATGCGATACTTGAACACCAGATGTCACTCTTAATCTTTGATACCCAACTTGGTGTGCAAGGTATGGAAGATATTTGTGAACTCTAGCATTGCTTGGTCTCTTTCTTGTCGTAGTGTGGTCCATTTGGTATACAAGTCATCATAACTTACGACAGGCTAGTATTGTTCCTTAATAGAATACCTGAAGGATTCCCAGGTGGTCGTGACTATAAATAATGAGGGTTCATCTATTTCCTTTTGCTCACAGAAAGCTTCCCACCAATATTTGACATGGGGAACAACTTTGAGGAGTGAAAAAGTAATATTTTCTCTATTCGAAAAGTTATGGACAGAGAAATACCCTTCAAATAGATTCAACCATTTGTCTACAACATCTGCATATATATGACCTTCAAATATAGGAATATTGAAGTTGATTTGTACCTTGAAGGGGGCAGCACCTCCGCTCAAGGAATATGTGTCACATGTTGGTAGTCGTCGAAGGATTTGCGCGAAACTATCCATCAACTTATTCCTTTGTTGCGTGAGGGATTCCTCATGAAACATTTTGAAAGGATCTCCTATCCCGTCATATTTCTTTTGTCTTTGCATGAGAGTTCTCTTGGGTGTGCGAGATATTTTTTTCTCAAGAGAAACAAGCTCGAGACCCAATTCTTTGTACCCTGACCTTGTTGGGGACATGCATTAAGACGACAAGGAGTAGACCGCTCTGATACCACAGATCCAGATTTTATGAGAAAAGAGAAATGAATACAGATTATTAAAATATGCTTAACACATAATAACAGAGATACAATAAAACTGGTTTTTTATTCAATAAAGAAATAAGATGAAACTGTAAAATGCAACGGAAAACAAGCTTGCTGGAATGGTGTCGGCTTATCTCTGAGAAGAGATGTGACGACTACGTTCATTCACAAGAAGATGATTACAATGAGGCTCTGAAGGAATTTTTACAATAAACAGGAATGTCAAAAACCCTGGACATCCAAAAACCTAACCCTAGGAGATGAAGCGCCAAAAGTCATGTGGGCCCCGTTTGGGTAAGTTAGTACATCAACTTCACGGGGTCGTAACTTTTGCATACGATATTCATTTTAGGTACACGATCTCCGTTTTAGGCACACGATATCCCATTAGAAAGATATCATCGAGGATATTCATTTTGGGGGCTCAATCAGAGCCTTTAGCTATCATTAAAAAAGCTATATCCCAAAAAACCTTCATTTAGGCCCTCAAAATGGCCCCAGAAGTTAAAACCTGCTAAAAATAGTAAATTGCCAAAATTGCAAGAAAATTGTTTTGAGCGAGTTGGAAAAGGTGGGTGGCCACCGATGTCCACTTGGATCAGTCCAAAAATATTTTCATTGTATGAATGTGAAATTGTACCCAATTTCACCTCGACTGGCTGGAGAGTATATTGATCTAATTGGCTTGGATGGAATTCATGTATAGAAGTTCATATTTGCAAAGACAAAAAACATTATTCTTGTCATGGGAAGGTGTGTGGTCCAAAGATACACCTCTACTCTTTAGTAATAGGATATTAAAAAGTCCAACCTACATTTGGATGCAACTCAATATATCCCTATTTTTTGATGTAATCAAATACAAGGGTATATGTCATTATTCTAGTTAGATGCTTGGATGGATTCATTGGAAGTATAATTACACTTATCCCTACACCTCATTCATGTTTAGGATAGGTAGGATCATGTTAAATCAATTTCATTGATTTCACATTAGGGTTTCCATTTGCTTTATTCTTGGTAGTAAGATTATTTTATGTTTTAAACAAGTGTTGGAAACACAAGCTAGAAATCCATTTGAATATCAACAAACGAAATAGATAATATTTTCAAAAGGAAAAGAAGAATTATCATGATGATGATATTCCATGTAAAAATTCAAAGGGACATATCAATTACGGGGTAAATCAACATCTTGAAAAGGGCAAAAATCTTGTTGCAACATTTATCATGAAGATTTAACCAAATATTTTGGAATTATCAACATCCCATAAGGGGGAAGTTGTCCTCACATGGAGACAATTGTTATCCCTTGAAAATTAATTCCTAAGCTTTGAGGGGATACTATTAAAAAATATTGATGATGATGCCAAAGGAGTGATGCATAAGTCACACTCAATGCATGCCATGATGACAAGGCATGGGTATAACGATACATAACTAAAATGTATGTTTCACAAGTGGGAGACAAGGATGGCATAGCTTATGTGTATTACTCAAATACAAATGGAAGTGTATTTCAGTATAAACCTCATACTCTCAATCTTCACTATTCATGTGGCATAACTTGGTAAGGGGAAAAACCTAATCAAATTTCAACATTTTAATATAACATAAATTGTACTTTGATGTGTACCAAAAAAATATTGAAGCTCCTACATATACATAAAATTGAATGAAATTGTCATGTCTAGTGACCTCCATCAACCTATAACAAGTATGACTGGAACTCAAGCATCTATGAGGGTCATAAGAACAAGGATGGAAATGCCTAGTGCATCCATGTGGCCTATCCTAGCCAGAATTTGGTGCAAGGCTTGAAGGCCCAACCTCTCCCTCAAAATCACTTGAAGGTCCCTCCTAGAAATATAATTCTATGAATGTGCTATGTTGCATTATGTTTTAGGTCAAGGTGGAAATGGGCAACTGGGTCTGGATAATGTTTTATGATATGGGAGGATGTTGGGAAGGGAGGTGAGGCCTCCACCTAGGAGCATGAGAACCTAGAAATGGGTCATGCCTATCATTTTGTTGATCCTAAGTGGACCCACATAAACTCAACGCATAA
Source organism: Picea sitchensis (assembly GCA_010110895.2). Taxonomy (NCBI): domain Eukaryota; kingdom Viridiplantae; phylum Streptophyta; class Pinopsida; order Pinales; family Pinaceae; genus Picea; species Picea sitchensis. Next base: position 63,946 of record SNQJ01S0063461.1, read on the forward strand.
TTACCTAAGAAAATACAAAGGGACCTTATTATTGTAGGGTGGGTTGTCGAAAACCATGAACCACCTATCCAACCAGTTGTCTACAAAAGGTTGGTAGGTGCACGAATCCACACAAATGCATTTCTTTGTGACTAAAAGTTGTGTTCTAGTGCTAGGCTCAATAAACAATGTCATCAAATATTGTTTGAAAATGTTGAGGTATCTGACCTAGTTTCTATCAAGACCCATCCTATAATAAAAAAACAATTTTTCCTTGTAATAAAAAAGTTGTGATAATTGGCCTTGGCCATTTGCGATCAAAGTAACAATGTATCTATTGATATGGCTAGTGAAAGACGTGAGGGATTTATGATATTTCTTGCTTATATCTGCATCAATTTCAAAGTTTACATTTCCTAGTTTTGGGTTGGATTTTGGTTTGTCTTTATGTGGTGATGGTGGGTTTGGGTTTTCTCTAGGTGCAAGCTCCATGTTATTTAAGTATGTTGTATTTAAATAAGGGAAAATTAAACTTTTGCTTGTTTTGATAGTTTTAAAAAAAATGAAATACAAAAATAATTAGGTTTAGAAACTTCATTAGAACTAATCAAACACCATGAAAGAAGAGTCCTACAATTCATCCTCAAGCTCTCCTAAATTCGCTCCTCAATTTTCTCAGGAAAGGAAAAACATGTTGCTCAGTCTCTTCAGTAACAATGGACTATGTGGGGCCCATTTTTCCTAATTTATATTACATGAACGCACATGCATTCTGAAGAACACATATTTGTCACTGAGTTGGAAATGTGCATGGTCGTTCAAGGAACATTGAGCCTACATGCTCACAAGCACATGTGTGTTTCTAAGAATGAGTGTGTTCGTGTGTGTGTGCATTCTTGGCCACCCCATTGCCACTTTTTCTACCATCATCTTCATACAAAATCACTCATATATGTCATATCCTTTGGAAGAGATAGGGGTTCGATTCAAGAAAATATCTTCCATTATATTTTGTATGCATTGACAGTCTATAATTATTACGAATCAACCACTCATGGGAAAGGGGAAGAGACAAGCTTCCATGTTATGGGGATGTTTCATCCATGGTTTCATGTCCATTATGGTTGTTATCATAAGGGTTGTCCCATGTGCTTATGGCTGGTAAGATATAAGCTAGTGAAGCTTGTTGTTGAAAATGTGGAAAAAGGGGGATGGATGGAGAGGGATACCATGCCTAGAATGTCTATAATAGCTGGGAAAATACTCTTAGACCTACAACCTTTTTATTGTTGCTCGTTTACCATCTTGAGGATAATTATTTTTTATCCCAATTTATTACTAGAAGGAAGACAATAAATTAGGCACTTTCTACACAGATTGAAGAGCATTTGAAGAGAAAAGTATTATGAGGGAGTGTTGAGCAGAGAAATAGTGGACCTTCCTTGTGTTGTGTGGGGCAGTGGAAGAGAGTGTCATGGTTGGTCTGATTGTTATTAGAGGGCTTGGAGAGATTTGTAGTGAGCATACTATCTTGTCACGAGATCAATGAATTGGGTTGAGTAAGGTTACAACCACGTATGAGATTCCTTCACCTTGGAGGTATCATAGTCTCGCTTAGGGGTGGAATGCTTGATTGATTCTTACAATTGGGTGGAAAATTTCTTCTCATCAACTAATTTAATGGACATGGTTTTATTTATAGATAACTATTCATGACCTTATCTTCATGTGAAATGTTTTTTTTGTTTTTCTAAAATATTGATTTTACTGGGTAATAAAAGAATTAAAAATACCCATTTTATTTCAACTACTATTTTATATTTGCATATGAATTGTAATTTATCATTGTTAAAAGTTAAATTTAGTGTCAATGATGAATTATGAGGAAAAGTGATTTTGTGGATAGTGTTGGATGGCCAAGGAGGGCATCTCGAGATGCCACAATAGAATATTCATATATTGAAACCATTTGATTAGTGAAAATAAAACATTGAAATATTTGAAAATCAAAAAATCATTTAAGATATTAAAAAAACATTGATTCATGTGGAATAAACCATTAGATTAATGAAATAAAACATTGATTCACTTGCAATATAATAGAAAAATTACTAGGCTATTTTGATAGGTCTTTGCTTAAATGTTTTAAGTTTTGGTATTTTTCATTGAAATTTGAAAATATAAATATGGGGAAAACCTAATTTTTAGTTGTTTAAAATGTATTTCTGAATACATAAATAGATTCAAAGTGTTGAAAAAATTCAAGACACTTGGAGTATATAGATTTAATCATTCTAATTTTCACATCCAACAATTTCTCACTGAATTTCCAACAAAATTGAACATATAATATCACCAGAAAAAACCAAAACATAGAACATTTACAGTATAAAACATTTCTTAGAAACATTGTTCCTACAACCTAAAAAAAATTGATTAATAAAAAGTGATTAAATATTAGGTTAATATTTTTATTCTTATAAAAACACATTTTGCATATTCTACATACAAACTAGCACTAAGATGTACTCTAAAGCACATACAACCATTTTCTCAAAGATATACCCGTGAAATGACAAACATAATTGCAAAAAATAATGATTTATGACAATGAAATATTAAAATTAAATATCTTAATTACTTGAGACCATATCAAATGCTCTATCACAAGTATGTCATGAAATTAAGCAATGATCTCATTAAAAAGATTTTAAAACACAATTATAAAAAACAAATATTAAACGCAATATAATATTTGCAATCAAAATATCTCAATTATCTGAAGTTCATAAATTAAATATATAAAGTAGAAACATAATCAGAGAGTGTTATATCTGTAAATTCCATTTAAAAACAAGCAAATAGTTAAATACAATATAATATTTATAATCAAAATGTCTGAATTAAAGTAGGCTTAGTATTTATAATCAAAATGTCTAAATAAAAGTAGGCTTAGAATCAAAATGTCTTAATTAAAGCAAGCTAAACATTTAATGTTAATAAATTAACTATATAAACTAGAAACATAATTAGAGAATGCTATATCTATAATTTGCAGAGAAAAAGATAAAGCTCTATGTGAGGTGTGAGGACTATCATGGTCATTCTCTTCCTCCTCAACCTCCGTTTGAGGACTATCACAGTTGTTATCTTCCTCTTCCTTTTCCTCTTCCTCTTCCTCTCGTCTTCAGACACGCACTTCCTTGTAAACCCTCCTGGATTTTCAAAAGTAGTGTTTATAGGGAGAGCAATGCTTATCTTCTGAGCACACGCACAGGCCTTCCAAAGCACATCCATCCTTCTGCCTCTCCTATTTCTAGAACATGTCCGTCCACTCATTGGATAACAGTCGCTAAGGATCATATTTGTTCTTGACTTTTAGAAAGGCATCAAATTTCTTATATTTTTTCAACACCCCATCAAATGCAATGTTTTGGTTCTTTCCCCAGTGAAGCGTACCTCCATATTTCACGAGAGTTATTTGCTCGATTTCCTCCAACACATCTTCATACAGTCTTGGGGTGTTGGGATCCTAAAATGATAGTATGTAATTTCAATATCTACTAAATCCCCTTGTTTTCCCAGATAAGCACTCGAAGCTTTTACATAACACATTAGAAATCCATTGTACAGATCGACCCCACATAAGATTTTACTGGAAATCATGTTTCTGAGCTTTTTCACGTCTGAAAGAAATTTCCCGATATTGGAAATGTTGATACCGATTCCAATCTCAAAGAAAAATAAGCCTTCAATTCAAGGATCCCATGGGCAAGTTGAGTCCTCCTTACTTTTAAGATAGGATCCAGATGATTGCATGTCATTCTGATAACCAATTACCAGATCTCCTGAAAACTCTTGATCGTTGTTCTTTAGTCCTTTGTCATTTTTTATAATCATATCAAACGCAAGCTTGGAGAGAACACACTTGGCATCATCCTTGTTGGTGGCTTCTGCCATCTCCTCTACAAATTCAAAGAGTGACGACAAATTACAATGAGTTGGGCATGATTACAGTGAGTTAGGGGATAAACACCTCAACCATGAAGCTGGAGAGTCTGGTTTCTCCGAGAGGCACATTCCATAGTCCAGGCTCTAATTTTCTTCCTTAAACTTCTTTTTCATTCTAAAAATTGAAAACTGAGTGAGGAGGAGGAAGGGTTTGCACATCCAGATATTTGATCCCTCTCTTCATAGAACCGAGTTAAAATAGATCTATGATGATATTCTATTCAAAAGAATACTATAAAACTAACGAGTATGGTATTGACATTAATAAAACTCATTTCTAATTTCTGACATTTGTGAATCCGTTCATACTCTAGAAATGACTCCCAGAATCCGTAAAGAAACTTTGCCTGTGTTTAGATTATCGTCTTCTTTAGTGAGGCTCACAACCTTAGCATATCCCTTATCTTGTGAATTCAGGGTGACTAATCTCATCCCAAAAACATATTCATGAACAACACTACCCTTGTCGAACAGGAAACTGTCGTGACTACCAATTGCTAGCATTCCCCCTAGAGTAATACCTAACCAATAAGGTGAATGAGGCAAAGCTAACCCTTCCTTGGCAGTAGAATGAATGAGATCCTAGAGGGTCACACCGCTCTCGAATATCATGAGTTCTTATGATCATACCGTACACTACGCCAAGGCATACTAGATTGGGAATATTGTGGGAGCATCATGTCACAACTCTAATCTTCTGGTTCTTCCAAACAACCCCCGCAACAGAGGCCACAAGATTGTTTTCCGTGGAAAAATAGATGACTTTCGCAGCTTTGCAGGAACCTTGATCGGGAAACACACCATAAGCATTAGAAACATTAGAGTTGGTATATCCATCAGAACATTCAGCCAAGGGACCTAGTAGACTACATTTCAGATTTGGTGCTAACATAAACAAAGCATAGCACGAGAACGAAATAGTGGTGTGAAATTCCATTGGACGATATCAAAGTGCACACAGAAAACTGTACTAACAATACGTCGCTTGAGTATTGGACGAGCTGAAGCCTCCAACGTGTTTAAACCATAATTAGCAAATTTGGATTCTAGTCATATGGAAAAAATTTGGGAGTATACATTTTATAAATATTCAAACATATTATTTTTTTAGAATTTTAGAAAATTGAAATGGACAATCATTATATTCAAATCATTATATTCAAATAAATAAAGTGAAATTTTCAACATTTCTAAGTTAAAACCTTTTGCATCTAATTGGGCATTAAGATACATTGAAGTGTTTGAACAGGAGGATTGGAAATCATGAAAAAGTAAAAACAAAGTTCCATAAAATAGAAAAAATAATCATTGCTTGAAAAATCAAACAAGAGGAATTTCTTTTTTTACAAGTTAAAAAAATAGGACATCTTAATGAAATTTCTAGCCACATACTCTATCAATTCTCAAGCTTGAGTTTTAGGGTCAACAAAGTGCAATTTTCAGCACTTGTATGTTAAAACCTTGTGCAACTAAATGGATATCAAAATACAAAGAAGCGTTTGAAGAGGAGGGATGGAAATGAGGATGGAAGCCATGAAAGAGTAAAAAACAAAGTTCCATAAAATAGAAACAATAACCATTGCTTGAAAAACCAAACAAATGGAGTAATTTCTACAAGTTAAAAAAAACAAGGTAGCTTAATGGAATTTCCAGCCATGTACTCTATCAATTCAAGTTTGAGTTTAAAACCAACTAAGTGTAATTTTCAACAATTGCTTGTTAAAACCTTCTGCAATGGAATGAGCATCAAGATACATGGACCTATTTCTATATTCATATTCACTATGCCAATAACAAAGAGCAGAGTTAACAAACTTAAGTTTTTGTCATGGACCACTCTAAATGGACCCGGGGAAGTGCTATGGAAATGGCCCCTCTTAATAGAATTGTGCATCAATACTTGTAGTCATTTTGTAGTGGATCGAAACCTCGTAATGAAAGAATCTTGGAATGAGGGAAATGCTTAGGGTTTTGAGTGAATAAATTACACAATTTTTTAAAGAATTTTTTGCAAATTTTTTATATCGAATAACAAGAAGGTTGAAATATAAATCATATAAATCCTCCATATCTAAATATATGAGGGGGAAAAGTGTAGATAGAAGTACAGAACCTGATCTTTCCACTTCTCTAGCTGACCTCCAAAGCAATATTTATAATTGGACGGTCTTTTGATATTTCATTAGTTTGCATTTCTTCAAAAGTCTGATAAAATTTGAAGGGCTACTCTTAATTTCAAGTTGAAGTACATATATTCATTTAACCCTTCCTTCCATGATGAAAAGTTGAAAAAATAGTTGTACTTCAATTCACAAGATTAAATTAGGTACACCCCTATATATAATAGTGTTCTTCCAATTACTTAAAATGTTAAAATTTAACAAACAACCATATAAATAAGTTGAAATTAGTAGAAAGTAATAATAAGCATACTTTGTAATTTCAAATATAATCATTTGATGAATTATATATATTAATTATAATAAAAATTCATAACAAGTGAGGCACATTTTCTTTGGAAGAATTTCAAAGTGTTAAACATGACAATATAAAACTTTAGACACAATCATAAAATCAAACATTAATGTTTTGAAGAAAGGATTGGGTTTTGCAATTGCTCTGAAAACTGTTCCCTTAGAAAACATAGTCTGCAGTATAGAAGATGACATAAAAAACCTCAGCGATGCAGACAAGGATTCTATCAGGTAGGACTGCGCCCTGATCCTCAAGTATGCAAAACCAACAAAGAATAACATCAGCAAAAATGAGCATGAGGCCATCAAGAACCTCAGAAACAATAAAAACATTGTGATTCTGAAAGCCGATAAGGGTGGAGCCACGGTAGTCATGAATAGAATAGATTACAACACCAAAATGAAAGAACATCTCACCACAACTGGTAGTTATAAAAAGTTAGAAAACAACCCAATATTCAAGGTCATCAAAGAAGTCAAAAAAGCCATAAAATCTTCCAACCTAGACGAAACAATGAAGAGATGATTAACTCCAAGCTGCCTAATCACCCCTAGAATATATAGACTCCCTAAGATCCACAAGGAAGGAGTTCCTATGAGACCAATTGTCAACACAATCGGTTCCCCAACCTATGAACTAGCTAAGTATGTAGCAAGGATCCTAGGACCTTTAGTTGGCAAGACAGACTCATACATCAAGGATTC
>SNQJ01S0063461.1:71124-83750 GCA_010110895.2 Picea sitchensis
GAAATCACTTATGTTATATTAATTATTATTACTAATTATCATTAGATTATTAGGTTATAAACAAAAACACTACAAAACAAATACTACAAAACCCTAGAACTTTATACCTATTTAGAGATATCAACATCTATAAAATCACTCACTATATATTAATAATTATCACTAATCATCTTAATTTATTAATTCCTTAAGCTCTAATAAAAATTGAAATGTAAAACAAAATACTATTAAGTAATATAATATAATTAAACTCCTAACCCTAAAAACTTTAAATTATTTATATTTATTAAAAAACTTTAATTATTTATATTATTCACTATTCAAAGTTACCTTTAAACTTATTAATAATTAATTTGTTTTTAATTAGCTCTGAATTAGGGTTACATTTAGCCGACCTGGTTATCTAATTTACTGTCCTGCATATACACTATTAATGACTAAGATCAGCTAGCTCTCTAATTGACGATTAGTCCTGATGATGAATCCCGATCCGGATTCGAAACTTCGATGAAAAAATGACACCAACTGTGGATTCTCCGGCAAATGATTTTGAAATTCCTCACCACAGAAATCTGAAAACAATAATTTCTTCCCTGTACGGAAGGGAAACCTGGAACAATTTCCGTTTATTGGAAAATCTACGGATAAAAATCAATAGAAGAGCTGCTAATATAGTATTTCTTAAACAATGCAGAGACAATGATCTTACCCCGAAATTCGCTCTCATAAATCACCCATTATGCAGTAGATGGAACTTCAAAGCCTTCCAACAACTAAGTCGTGCCCTAATCCGAGGAGAAATTAGAAGAACACGCTCAACACTTGATTGGCTATCTAAATCGACATTCAAACTCCACCTTCAGCTCGCACGTGAGATAAGAACAGATCTCTGGACGGTTTTAGATGCCAGCGCAGCACTCAAAGCGGATGGAGAAGGACGCAAAGCAAGTGAACGCCATGAAAGTAAACTAAAGAAACTCACTGATAAAAGAGATGCCACAAACGATGATAACACAACAAAGGAGAATAAAAAGATAATAAATCTGTCCAACCGCGATTTAAACAATGAAGAGGTGAAAATATTGAAGAAAGGATTGGGTTTTGCAATTGCTTCGAAAACTGTTCCCTTAGAAAACATAGTCTACAGTATAGAAGACGGCATAAAAAACCTCAGCAATGCAGACAAGGATGCTATCAGGCAGGACTGCGCCCTGATCCTCAAGAATGCAAAACCACCAAAGAATAACATCAACAAAAACAAGCATGAGGCCATCAAGAACCTCAGAAACAATAAAAACATTGTGATTTTGAAAGCCGATAAGGGTGGAGCCACGGTAGTCATGAATAGAATAGATTACAACACCAAAATGAAAAAACATCTCACCACAACTGGTAGTTATAAAAAGTTAGAAAACAACCCAATATCCAAGGTCATCAAAGAAATAAAAAAAGCCATAAAATCTTCCAACCTAGACGAAACAATGAAGAGACGATTAACTCCAAGCTGCCTAATCACCCCTAGAATATACAGACTCCCTAAGATCCAAAAGGAAGGAGTTCTTATGAGACCAATTCTCAACACAATCGGTTCCCCAACCTATGAACTAGCTAAGTATGTAGCAAGGATCCTAGGACCTTTAGTTGGCAAGACAGACTCATACATCAAGGATTCAAGAGACTTTGTAGAACTTATAAAAGAAGAGAAAATTGAATCAAAGGATATGCTCATCAGCTTTGATGTGGTTTCACTTTTTACCAAGATCCCGTTAAATGAGGCCATTCAAGTTATAAATGAGGTTGTAGACCCTCAAACAACCAAACTAGTAGAAGTTTGTCTTAAATCAACCTTCTTCAGCTTCCAAGGAGAGTTCTTTGAACAAACAAGTGGAGTAGCCATGGGATCCCCCTTATTCCCAATCGTAGCAAACCTCTACATGGAGAAGTTCGAGAAAATTGCCCTTGAAACATACCCCCTTAAACCATCTAGATGGAAAAGGTATGTTTATGACACCAATGTCAAGTGGCCTCATGGCAAAGAAGAGCTGGACAGATTCTTTGAGCACCTCAATGGCATTTCTGAGAACATAAAATTCACCATGGAACTAGAAGAAAACAATATCATACCCTTCCTAAACGTGCTTATGATTAGAAAACAAGATGGTACATTGGGACACAAGGTCTTCAGGAAGAAAACCCACACAGACAGCTACCTTCATGCGGATTCCCACCACCATCCCTCTCAAAAAATGGGGGTTCTCAACACCATGGCCACAAGGGCAGCAAGAATTTCCGACAAGGAACATCTAGAGGAGGAAATAAACCACTTAACCAGGGTCTTTAAGAACATTGGATATAGAGAAAAAGACATAAAAAAGCAATGAATAAGAAGGATAGAATGAATCAGGTCTAGAATGATCAAACCTCCAACCAAAAAGCCTTACAATATGAACAGAGATGGCGGCCTAGAAGTAAGCAGCTTTTGGCACCCATTAATCAACCAACTTAAAGACCCTCTCAGATCAAATTAGGTTTTACACCTTCCTCCTCCTTTTCCTTACTTGTTTATGTTCTACCTTTGAAGTCGGTAACTAGATGTAAAAGTCCAACTAACCCTGTACTACCACATTATTCTTATTCAAAAACATAGTACTATATTTATCACTAATTAAACCATATATATACCCTAATCCTTTGACACTTTATATATTAATATTCATTACATCCTAAACACTTCAAAACTTGAATCATAAATCAACCCCTAGAATATCTAATAGAATTATACATTCAGTTATAAAGATTAACAATTAATATAATAAGATAAAATTCAATCCAAAGCTAACCCTAGATTTATTTACCAATTTAAAAACTTTTTAAACAAACCATTAGAAACCCTAGACCTATATACATTGTCAGACATATCAACATTCAGAAATCACTTATGTTATATTAATTATTATTACCAATTATCTTTAGATTATTAGGTTATAAATAAAAACACTACAAAACCCTAGAACTTTATACTTATTTAGAGATAATCACTCATGATATATTAATAAATTATCACTAATCATGATTAACTACCAATTTTAAAAACTTTTTAAATAAAACATTAGAAACTCTAGACCTATATACATTGTCAGACATATCAAACATTTAGAAATCACTTATGTTATATTAATTATTATTACTAATTATCATTAGATTATTAGGTTATCAACAAAAACACTACAAAACAAATACTACAAAACCCTATAACTTTATACCTATTTAGAGATATCAACATCTATAAAATCACTCACGATATATTAATGATTATCACTAATCATCTTAATTTATTAATTCCTTAAGCTCTAATATAAATTAAATTGTAAAACAAAATACTATTAAGTAATATAATATAATTAAACTCCTTCTAACCCTAAAAACTTTAAATTATTTATATTTATTAAAAAACTTTAATTATTTATATTATTCACTATTCAAAGTTACGTTTAAACTTATTAATAATTAATTTGTTTTTAATTAGCTCCGAATTAGGGTTACATTTAGCCAACCTGGTTATCTTATTTACTATCCTGCATATACACTATTAATGACTAAGATCAACTAGGTCTCTAATTGACGATTAGTCCTGATGATGAATCCCGATCCGGATTCGAAACGTCGATGACAAAATGACACCAACTGTGGATTCTCCGACAAATGATTTTGAAAATCAAACATTTTTGTGAACACCCATATAAAAGAGTATGTAATCTATGTATTCATATGATGCATGAGCACCACATCTTGTATTCATATTTTGATCATACCCCAGTCGTGTTTAACCATGGGAGTCATGTTCATTCTATATCTTATTAGAAAAGAAGAAATTGTAGTATATACCATAAAAGCAATGAAGAGACCCTACTTGTGTTATATGCATCTAAACCTAAGGTGACACAAAATTAAAGGAAATTACTATTCAAGACCACCAAGCATGTTATTTTTATTAAGAATATTGATTGTTTGTTTTATCTCTCAAACCATAAGAAATGCATGAAAGAATGGGATGTTAGAGTAGAGCATAATTCCCAATGGATAAGTTTGATGATAATAAAAATTATGTTATCTTCTCCCTAGCTTTCTTAAGAGCCTCACTAGCTTCAAAAATGTTGTTCCCAGCATTAATGCTACAAAGAATAAGTATTTTTCATTGGAATCCAAAGATATAAATATGGGGAAAATGTAATTTTATGTTTTTTAAATGGAATTTATAAATGTATAATTGGATTCATAGTGTTGAAAAAACATTGGGCACTCAATTATATAGATTTAACCACTCTAATCTACACATCCAACAATTTCTCACTAAATTTTTGGCAAAATTGAATAAATAATTTCACCTAAAAAATCAAAAGGTAAAACATTTAAACTACAAAACATTTCCAAAATACATCTTCCTACCACCTGGATGGGGTGACACGAGGCGAAAGTGGGAGGACAACTGGCTAGGACAGATGGCGAGGGGAATTAATGTCTGAAGCCGCCACCCCCCGAGGATATAACTCCCCATGAAGCACACCTTGATGACATTTAACTCAATGCACCTGGACAAGCACTCCGACGAGCGCTCCAGCCAGGCCACAGGTACCAAGAGCCCGAAACAGTATTTTCAGCCTTCAATGGTGATGGGAGAAGTTTCAATGGCCCCCAGAGGCGTTAAAACTATCCAAGGTGCATTCTTTCTCCTATTCGCTGCAAGCTACCATTCCAACACTGTGTCTCTCGAACCTCCTAACTTCTTCGCTAGAACTCTGTGTGCCTTTTGAGTCCCCCCCCCACTACCCCTATGCTTCTTCCCACCATGCCCTGCGATAGAGGCAAGCCCAGGCGAGCCACCAGAAACAAAAATGTCTAAACCCGTGACAATTGACTCACAGTCTCTCAGCGAGCTCTGATTGCCCATTTTAGCCGCCCCTAAAAACAAACTAACAACTCTCAGTCCACCCTGCGTACCCAAAAATTGGAAACTCCGCCCCCCCGACCTAGACCTCCTTGTGCACACCAAAAAAGGAGACCCTGTCCCCCACCGTGCATTCTCCACCGCTGCCTCTTCTTTCTCCGGCCAACACTACGAGGGAAGAGACACCTCAGGGCCTCAACTTGGATATAGGGGAGGCACTGCCTCCACTTCAGCATGTAGGGCCACCCTCTGCTTCGCAATCAGGCCCAAGCCTAGGGAAGAAGACAGGGTCACCCTCTATGAATTTCCTCCCAAGTCCCTCCATCCCCGATTTTCAGCCTCACTAGTGGGAAGGTGGTTGCATTGTAAAGGAGGAAATCCCTCCTAGATGGCAAGTTTTAGAAGAAGGGGTGAAGACGGAAGATGTAGGTACAGAAGGCGACGAGAAGGGTTCACATCACATCCATTATCTGGCAGTGGAGCACCTTGAGCTCCTTTTTTATATCAGGCAGTGACAGGACAAGCAGGTGCATGGACAAAGGATCATCAACCAATGATTGGATCTGTTGTTTGAGGCTTTCTCAGACACTCCAATGTTAGCAAGATGCCCCACTTGCAAGCAGCAGTTCGTCCCGGCCTTCACTTATCATGGACACCCATGTTCCCCATTGGCTTGGCGCGGCCTACCCCAGACTCTATTTTCTATCAATTACAGGTTTAAATCTTTTTTACAGTTGTATAACTAGCATAGTAATGGTGGCTCTGTATGAAGATAGCCTTAGGTTAGCGAGTTGGAACGAAGTTCCAGTTGAAACTTTCAGTATTTTTTTACAATTTTGTAAACAATTTCATAGCCATGACAGATCTATCATCGCTTGGAGCCACCTGTTCTGGTTTCCCTTCTGTAGCAAGACAGGTGGCTGCCAAACAATTCACAGTTGCACACTCATGATATAATATAAGGTTTTACTTTTTATTTACAAAAAAAAAAATTACATCTTCCTACAACCATATAAAAATAATTACAACCCCATAAAAATAATTAAAATGAAAAAAATAAAAATAAATAAATAAAATATTTAAACTACAAAACATATTTTACAAAATTGCAAGAGGCATCGTCCCTACAACCTGATAGAAATGATTAATAAAAAATGGTTAAATATTAGGTTAACATTTTTATTGGATGTAAAGACACATTTTCCACATTCTACAAACTAATAGTAGGATGCACTCTAAAGCATATACAACCATTTGGTCAAAGATATGGCTATGAAACGACAAATATATTGTTAAAAAATGAAAGATTTATAACAATCAAATACTAAAATTAAATATCTTAATTACTTGAGACCATATCAAAAGCTCTATCTTAAATATCCCATGAAATTAAGTAATGATCTCATTCAAAAATTTAAAAACACAATTATACAAAACAAATATTAAACACAATATAATATTTATAATCAAAATATATGAATCAAAGTCGAATAAATATATGAAGTTCATAAATTAACTATATAAACTAGAAATAGAAACATAGACACATAATCAAGAGAGTCCTATATCTATAACTTCCATTTAAAAACAAACAAATAGTTAACTTCAATATACTATTTATATTTATAATCAAAATGTCTGAATTATAGCAGGCTTAGTATTTATAATTAAAATGTCTGAATAAAATTAGGCTTAGAATCAAAATGTCTGAATTAAAGCATGCTAAACATGTTGATAAATTAACTATATAAACTAGAAACATAATCAGAGAATGTTATATCTATAATTTGCAAAGAAAAAAGCTAAAGCTCGGTGTGAGTGTGAGGACTATCATAGTCATTCTCTTCCTCCTCAATCTCTGTCTGAGGACTATCACGGTTGTTATCTTCCTTTTCCTCTTCCTCTCGTCTGCAAACACGTGCTTCCTTGTAAACCCTCCCAGATCTGCAAAAGTAGCATTTATCGGGAGCACAATTCTTATCTTCCGAGCACATGCACAAGCCTTCCAAGGCACACCCATCATTCTTTATAATCACTTATGCCTCTCCTATTTCCAAAACAGCGTCCGTCCACTCATTGGATAACAGTCCCTGAGAATCGTGTTTTTCTTGACTTTTATAAAGGTGTCAGATTTCTTATATTTTTTCAACACCCCATCAAATGCAAGGTTTCAGTTCTTTCCCCAGTGAGGGGTACCTCCATATTTCACCAGAGCCATTTGCTCGATTTCCTCCAACACATCTTCATACAGTCTTGGGGTGTTGGGATCCTTTGCCTGATAGTATGTCATTTCAATATCTACTGAATCCTCTTGTTTCCCCAAATAAGCACTCGAATATTTTACACAACACATTAGAAATCCATTGTACGGATTGACCCCACACAGTGTATCTAGTGATATGGCTAGTGAAAGACGTGAGAGCTCTGTGATATTTCTTGATTGTATCTGCATAAATTTTAAAGTTTGGTTTATCTTCATGTGGTGATGGTGGGTTTGGGTTTTCTCTAGGTGCAGGTTCCATGTTATTTAAGTATGTTGCATTTAAATAAGGGAAAATTAAACTTTTATTTGCTTTGATAATTTAAAAAAAAAATGAAATACAAAAACAATTAGGTTTAGAAACTTCATTGGAACTAATCAAACACCATGTAAGAAGAGTCATACAATTCCTCCTCAAGCTCTCCTAAATTCGCTCTTTAATTTTCTCAAGGAAAGGAAAAACATGTTGCTCAATCTCTTCTATAACAATGGACTGGGTGCAACCCTTTTTTCCCAATTTACATTACATGAACGCACATGCATTCTTAAGAACACATATTTGTCATTGAGTTGGCAACGTGCATGGTCGTTCAAGGAACATTGAGGCTACAGGCTCACAAGCACATGTGTGTGTGCATTCTTGGCCACCCCATTGCCACTTTTTCGACCATCATCTTCATACAAACTCACTCATATATGTCATATCCTTTGGAAGAGATAGGGGTTTGATGCAAGAAAAGATCTTCCATTATATTTTGTATGCATTGACATTATATCTATATTACGAGGCAACCACTCATGGGAAGGGGGAAGAGACAAGCTTCCATGTTATGGGGATGTTTCCTCCATGGTTTCATGTCCATTATGGTTGTTATCGTAAGAGTTGTCCCATGTGCTTATGGTTGGTAAGATATAATTTGGTGAAGCTTGTTGTTGAAAATGTGGAAAAAAGGGGATGGCTGGAGAGGGAGACCATGCCTGGAATGTTTAAAATAGCTAGGACAATACTCTTAGACCTGCAACATTGTTATTATTGCTCGTTTACTATCTTGAGGATAATCATTTTTTATCCCAAGTTATTACTAGAAGGAAGACAATAGATTAGGCTCTTTCTACACAGATTGAAGAGCATTGGAAGAGAAAAGTACTATGAGGGAGTGTTGAGCACAAAAATAGTGGGTCTTCCTTATGTTGTGTGCAGTAGTGGAAGAGAGTGCCATGGTTGGTCTGATTGTTGTTAGAGGGCTTGGAGAGATTTGTAGTGAACATATTATCTTGTCACGAGATTAATGAATTGGATTGAGTAAGGTTACAACCACATATGAGATTCATTCACCTTGGTGGTATCATAGTCTCACTTAGGGGTGGAATCCTTGGTTGATTCTTACAATTGGGTGGAAAAATCTTCTCATCAACTAATTTGGTGGACATGGTTTTATTTATAGATAATTATTCATAACCTTATCTTCATGTGAAATGTTTTTTTGTTTTTGCTAAATATTGAGTTTACTTGGTAATAAAAGAATTAAAATACCCATTTTATTTCCACTACTATTTTATATTTATATTTGCATATGAATTTGGTAATTTATCATTGTTAAAGGTTAAATTTGGCCTCAATGATGACTTGCGAGGAAAAGTAATTTTGTGGATAGTGATGGATGGCAAAGGAGTGATAATATAATAGAAAAAATGAGAAGCCAATTTTGATAGAAATTGATTCACCTACAATATAATAGAAAAATAGAAAAATTGATAGGCTATTTTGATAAGTTTTAAGTTTTAGTATTTTTCATTGGAATTTGAAAATATAAATATGGGAAAACTTATTTTTTGGTTGTTTAAATTGTATTTATTATTACATAAATGAATTCAAAGTGTTGAAAAAAAAGGCACTAGTAGTATATAAATTTAATCGTTCTAATTTGCACATCCAACAATTTTTCACTGAATTTCCAACAAAAATTAAACATATAATATCACCCAAAAAAAAACCAAAACATGAAACATATACACTATAAAACATTTCCTAAAAACATTGTCCCTACCACCTCAAAAAATGATTAATAAAAATGTTTAATAAAAAGTGATTAAATATTAAGTTAACATTTTTATTCCTATAAAAACACATTTTGCACATTCTACAAACTAGCACTAAGATGGACTCTAAAACATATACAACCATTTTTTCAAAGATATAACCGTGAAATGACAAACATACTTGAAAAAAATAATGATTTATAACAACAAATATTAAAATTAAATATCTTAGTTACTTTAAACCATATCAAATGCTCTATCATAAGTATGCCATGAAATTAAGCAATGATGTCATTAAAAATATTTAAAAACACAATTATACAAAACAAATATTAAACACAATATAATATTTGCAATAAAAATATCTCAATTAAGGTACGCTAAATATCTTAAGTTCATAAATTAACTATATAAAGTAGAAACATAATCAGAGAGTGCTATATATCTGTAACTTGCATTTAAAAGCAAACTTAAACAAACAAATAGTTAAATACAATATAACATTTATAATCGAAATGTATGCATTAAAGTAGGATTAATATTTAGAATTAAAATGTCTGATTAAAGTAGGCTTAGAATCAAAATGTCTGAATTAAAGCAGGCTAAACATTTAATGCTGATAAATGAACCATATAAACTAGAAACATAATCAGAGAATGCTATATCTATAATTTGCAGAGAAAAAGCTAAAGCTCCATGTGAGGACTATCACGGTCATTCTCTTCCTCCTCAACCTTCGTGTGAGGACTGTCCTTTTCCTCTTCCTCTTCCTCTCATCTGCAAACGCGCGCTTCCTTGTAAACCCTCCCAGATCTGCAAAAGTAGCGTTTATCGAGAGCGCAATGCTTATCTTCCGAGCACACGCACATGCCTTCCAGAGCACATCCATCCTTATTTATAATCACTTCCGCCTCTCCTATTTCCAAAACAGCGTCCGTCCACTCATTGGATAACAGTCCCTGAGGATCATGTTTTTTCTTGAATTCTAGAAAGGCGTCAGATTTCTTATATTTTTTCAAAACCCCATCAAATGCAAGGTTTCGGTTCTTTCCCCAGTGAGGCGTACCTTCATATTTCACGAGAGCCATTTGCTCGATTTCCTCCAACACATCTTCATACAGTCTCGGGGTGTTGGGATCCTTTGCCCGATAGTATGTCATTTCGATATCTACTGAATCCTCTTGTTTCCCCAAATAAGCACTCGAAGCTTTTACATAACGCATTAGAAAGCCATTGTACAGATCGACCCCACAGAAGCTGTTACTGGAAACCATGTCCCTGAGTTTTTTCACGTTCGAAAGAAATTTCCCGATCTTGGAAATGCCGATACTGATTCCAATCTCAAAAAAAGATAAGCCTTTGATTCGAGGATCCCATGGGCAAGCTGAGTCCTCCTTACTCTTAAGACACGATCCAGATGATTGCATGTCATTCTGATATCCAATTATTGGATATCGTGAAAACTTTTGACCGTCGTTCTTTAGTCCACTGCCATTTTGTTTAATCGTTTTAAATGCAACCTTGGAGAGATCACACTTGACGTCAGCTTTGTTGGTGGCTTCTACCATCTCCTCTGCAAATTCAAATATTAATGAATTAAGATTTTCTCTCACTAGATTCTATCTAGGCAATCTTTGTTGAAATTGCAATTTTGGATTGATGAATTTGTTGTTTTTACTAGAAAAATGGATTCAACACACTCTAATACCTCTACTGCACTTGGATTATGTAATGTTAGCATTTGATATCTACGATTTCATCAATCCAAAATGATTCCTTCCATATTTGAAGCCAAAAGTTTCAATTTCTCTTCCCATTATTTTGAATAGTTTCAAAAGGGTGACCTCATTAGACATATAGATTACACCTTGTCATATATCCTTGTATTTTTTAGTTCTCTTTCAAATATCAACTTGTATGCTTTCAATGACTAGAGATAATATAAATAGAAAGCTCCTTTTGGTCTTTTAATAGAGGTCAACCAATGGAAATGGAATTGGAACTTGATCAAAGTATTAGGTGAAGTCCATGAGATACAAACATTGACCAAAGGTAAAACTCCTCACTCTCCAATGCTAGTCCCAAACTCATTGTAGTATCCAAATTTAATTCTCTTGCTAGAAAAAAAAGGTGTTTATACACATAATATATAATTAAATAATATCCCATGTTAACTAGGTCTGGTTAGTTGATAGGTAAAGAAAGGGTGTTGTGATTCTCAACAAAGATTCAAGATTTGTTTGGTTGGTAGGTAAAGAGGGGATGTTGTGATCCCCCTTGCAACATGCCATTTAAAAACATGTTTGTTTTTCATGGATAATTCACGCTCCAACATGCAGTTTAAAAATTAAGACGGATAAACGTTCTATGACATTGATTTTTTTCCCAAATGTGAATTATTTCTCATGTAGTCATAAAAAATAATGTTAGAAAGGTAAGTTTGCAAGGAAATTAGCCTTGTGTATAAATCATTAAACAAATAAGAAGCAATGGCCTTGCCCAACTAGATTCCCACAAGCTTTGGACTTAGAATGCTATTTCTAAATATTCCCAATAAATGAAATGGCCCTTCATTTTAAAAATTCCCACAAGATTTGGAATGTGGATAATATTTAAAGATTAATAAAACCAACTGTGATGAAAATCCATGAATGCATCTAAAGACAAACCTCTTCGGGAGCCATAAAAATCCTAAAAATTCCGAGTAGAATAGAGAATCCTTTGTTTTTCAATGCCTCTCATGATGAGCTTAGCCAACCTTACAAATTATATGTTTAGTAAATATCACACATATAAATATATTTGATATGTATATGTTATCTATTTTAATAACATATTCATATCAAATATATATTGTTACATATATATCTTTTGGTTGACTCATTGAATTTCTCGTATGCCAAACATTCATCAAAATATGTTATTTTCACTATGTTAAGGGATTCTACAACTAGAACTTGTCTTTATTGGACAAGACATCTTCTCTAGATGTCTTAGTATAATCATAAAAAACCAAATTTAACGGAGCATTCTTCCTCCTAGGTTAATGCCCCCTTGAATGTGAAAATAAGACCTTCAGATAATTCTTTCAACAAAAGGCATTCTCTATTCTATCATACTTGAATTTTTTAATATAGATGAGGGCCTATTGAGATGAATTGATAGACTAACTATAAATATCAGAGGGCAACTCTAGATTGGATGTGACATTCCATATTTGTACTCTTGAAATCAAAACTAGATGGTGCTTGATCACATGGAGAGCGATATACCCATACCTTATTTACTTCAGAGAATTTCCCTTTGTGAAATGTTTTCAAGAATAAAATGAACTTCATAGCCTATAATATTCTTCTAATACATGCCCCCTTTCTTCAAAAA
>SNQJ01S0063462.1:14092-26971 GCA_010110895.2 Picea sitchensis
GGAGTTGACCACCTATGTTGGAGAGGCGATCAACATTGCTAAGTAGTGTCTTGTCAAGTGGGGGCTTGGTGAATGTGAGCTCTAAGCTTGAGAGCCTCTCCCAAGTATAATGCTAAGCATTGCATTGCTAGTCTATACCAAAAAAGGGTGGAGAGGGAGTTACAAGAGTCTCTAAACAAGTGGTGGAACCGACTGCATATCTCATAGTTACAAGGGCATATGAATATAAAGTTCTCCTCTGTCTCTGTCTCTTGTCTATGGCAGATCTGACATAATCTTCCCTCACGTGGTATCTGGTGCTCAACTTCGAATGCGAAGCCACTTTGAACTGGCCTGGGGGATCTTGAGCCCACATGCAATGCCGAAGTGTGTAAGGGAGTTGCATTATGAGGTCGTCTCTAAGCTCAAGGAAGTGTTCACCTTCAAAGGCCATCTTGGGTCACCCAAGGGGGGTGACCCAAGTGACCTAGGTATACTATCTATAAATATCCTCCCGGATAATCCCATTTATCTCCTACTTATTAGACAAGACATGGACAGGAGCATCCAAAGAGTACCTAAACGAGGAAGGCAGTCTATCAATATACCATCTAATTGAAGGAAGCATGAAACCTTTAAATACTAACACCACACTTTCTAAGTGGTGGGGTCGACTTAGCAATAGCTTTCGAAGATCAATAAGCTAGATATGGGTATCAATCTCTACCTTCCACTGAGATGGTAAATCTATTGAAGAGAGGGATTCCACTAGTTCACCTTTTGTGAGGACCTCACCTTTCTTTGTTCCAAGAACCAAACATGGGGCACAACCTTCCATTCGATCAATGGTTAAAAGAAAGGAGAAAAAAGAAGCAAATAGGGTTGTGGGGAGGTGTCGTTTTTGGAGACACATAACTTTGACCATTTCCAAGACCAATTTGTTCATCTAGTAAATGTTTGATGCTATTGTTGTTGTTGGCCCACAAGGTATAAAGCCCCTACTTACAAGGATTTGGGAGGGCCAA
This sequence comes from Picea sitchensis, assembly GCA_010110895.2. Taxonomy (NCBI): domain Eukaryota; kingdom Viridiplantae; phylum Streptophyta; class Pinopsida; order Pinales; family Pinaceae; genus Picea; species Picea sitchensis. The sequence goes on from SNQJ01S0063462.1 coordinate 15,097, forward strand.
TCCTTCAAAAGGAAAAGGCCTACATCAATACTAGATTGGAGGACCTAAAGAAATCATGGGATGCCACTAGATGCACAATGATGTACGATGGTTGGATGGATGGGAAAGGTGGGTCGTAGGACCCTCTTTAATATCTCGATACATTGTCCCAGGGGGAAAATGTTTACTAAATTTGTTGGTGCATCAACGCGTGTTAAAGATGCAACATTGTTGTGTGAATTGATGGATGAGTTTGTCCAAGAGATAGATGTTAAGTACGTGTGAAATTAGTAATAGATAATGCAACTAATTATGTGGCCACCAAAAAGTTGCTAATGGAGAGGCACCCCACATTGTTCTAGATTCCATGTGTCACCCATTGCACGATTTGATGCTTGAGGATGTGTTCATGTGCACATCATTGACCTGTATAGTGTTTGATTTGCTTCTAGAGATTCATCATCTTTGCTCAACTTACATCCTGTGATTATGGGTGTACTGACAGGTGCACAGTCTTCCATTCTGAATTTCTTCAACATTTCCTTGATATATTTGGTCTAAGAAATGAATATGCCTTTGTTGGATTGAGAAATGTGCAACCTTAGAAAGAATGAAAATTCTCCAAACATGGACATCTCAAATTCTTTTTGCATTTCTTTTGCAAATGTTTGCCTCATTCTATCATCATTACTTCCAAATATGATTCATCCACATAAACCACAATGATTAACAAATTTTCATTGTTTGTTTTAATGTAAAGATTGTTGTTTGCAGCTCCTCTTTTGGAACCTTGTTGTTGTAGGTATTTGTCAAGTCTTGAATACCAAACTTTGGGAGCTTGCTTTAGTCCATAGAGTGCTTTCTTCAGTCTACATACATGATCTTTGTTTTCTGACAAATGAAATCCTTTTGGTTGTTCAATATATACTTCTTCTAAATTTCCATTTAGAAAGGTTGGCTTAACATCCATTTGATAGACTTTGAAGTTCTTGAAACACGCAAATGCCAAAAGCATTTTGTTTGCTTCTAATCTTGCAATTGAAGCAAAAGTTTCTTCAAAGTCCATAGTACATACCCTCAACTTGAGCATACCCTTTACAGACCAATCTTGTTTTATTTCTTACTATTTGTCCATCTTCATCCAATTTGTTTCTAAGACCCATTTGGTGCCAATCACATTCTCGTCTTTTGGTCTGGGCACAAGTTCCCATGTCTCATTCTTATCAATCTAATTTAGTTCTTCTTTCATAGAATTAACCCGATGCTTATCTTCACTAGCTTGTGCAAAGTTCTTGAGCTTTATTTTAGATAGCAAAGAAAAGTCCAATCTTCTACTAGTCTAAACTCTTGTATCTATATCACCAAGAATCTGATTTTTTGGATGATGCTTTTGAACAAATCTGGATGGTGTCTTTGGATATTGGCGTTCTATTTCTTTTTGTTCTTTATTTTCTTCTTCCTCTTCTTCCTTTTCTCGTTCTCTATAAATTGTCTCCTCTGGATCTTCATTTGTTTGTGACTTTTCCATTTGAGGTATTGCTTCATCCACTCTTACATCAATAGTATCTACAACCTTGTGTAGTCTTTTGTTGTAGCATTTGTAGACCTTGCTTCCATATGCATAACCAAAAAAGATACATTCATTTATTCTAAAATCAAACTTGCCTAAATTATCTTCATTTCTCTTTATATAGCCCCTGCTCCCAAATACTTTGAAGTATTTGACTGTCGTTGGTCTACCTTTCCATAATTCATAAGGTGTCTTGTTGTTTTTCACTCTAATTTGTGCTCTATTCAAAATGTAGAATGTTGTGTTGATTGCTTCTCTCCAAAAGGTGTCTGGTAGTTTGGCTTCATTCAACATTGTTCTAGCCATTTCTTGTGCAGTTGTGTTCTTCCTTTCTACAACTCCATTTTGTTGTGTTGTCCTTGCTACCTAAAAAATGTCTCTTGATTCCATGATTCTCACAAAATTCATCAAATTCATAAGAGGTAAACTCAGCTCCTCTGTCTGATCTTAAGCACTTGATTTTTAAATCAGTCTCATTTTCAACTAGGACTTTGAAAGCTTTAAACTTTTCAAATGCTTCAATTTTTTCTTTAAGAAATGTAACCCATGTCATTCGTGTGTAATCATCAATAAGCAACATAAATTAACTCTCACCTTTTAAAGTATGTGTTCTTGTTGGCCCGCAGAGGTCTTTGTGTACAAGTTCCAATGGCTTTGATGTTGAGTACTCCTTTGTTTTGAAACTAACTCTCATCTGCTTCCAATGCTAACATGGCTTGCAAATAGTTTTGGTGGGTTTTGAGATCCTTGGCATATCTCTCACTGCTTGTGTCTTGCTGAGTTTTACTAGATTGTCAAAGTTTATATGACCCATCCTTCTATGCCATAACAAGATTTCGTTTACTTGTCCCATATAACATTTTTCTCCTTTGATTTCATCAAGAATGTATACATTGGTCGAGGTTTTGTTTGCATTTGCCACTAATCTTCCTCAACCTGCTTTCTTTATCTCACATCCCTTAGAATGAAATGTGAGGTTGTAACTTTGATCACACATTTGGCTGATGCTTAGAAGATTGTGTTTTAACCCTTCAACATACAAGGCATTTTGTGTTTTAGTCTTTACATTATCAAGATTAACGGTGCATTTTCCAACTATCCTTGCAAAAGTATTATCCCCAAAGGTAAAGCTGTCTCATTTTTCTTCCTTTAGGGTGAGAAATTTGTTTTGATTCCTCGTCATGTGTTTTGAACATCTACTATCAATCTACCATTGGCTTCCTTTGTCTTGAGCATACATTGCAAGTCCACATTCTTCCTTCTTTAGTTCTTCTTGCTTCCTTTTCCACACCTTTGTGAATTCTTCTCTATGTTTGGTAAGGACACCTTCTCACCTATTTTGTTTAGGAGACTTTATTATGTTGCTTCTACAGTCACAGGTTATTTGCCCATAGTTATTGCACTTATAACATTCAGTAATATAATCAAGTAGGGGAGCAAATGAATTATAGTTCCTATCAACAAACCCTTGAGAAATGTTGGTTTTGTTGCTCGCATAATCATTATTTGAGGTCTTATAAGAACCTCTATTTCTATCTCTCACATCATCATTTCTTGCATAAGCTCTACAATCTAGTGCTATATGACCAAAATTATTGCAAGAAAAACAATAGCCAAGAAAGAGATTTTGGTACCAGGTTGTGAAAGACCTTCTTGGTGGAAGAACTCTTGTAAACTCATTCTTGTTTTTCTTGTGAGAAGAATCAGGTTTCAGCTAGTCATCATTTCCTTTTCTGTTGCTACTTTCATTGTTGATGGAGCCTTTGAGAATATTAACATAGTTTTTAGGTTGTTCTTAACTTTCCTTTTCTGATGGCTTTGTGACTTTGGTGCTTGCTTCTCCTTTGAGAATCTGTAGTTTTCATCGTAGGCAAGACCTGTCTTGATGAATGGTGACCTTTGGTAACTGAGAATATTATCTAAGATCTCAGTACTCTTTACGAAATTCAGCTTTCGCTAGTTCCTTTCTTAAGGAAACAATTTCAACCTCTAGCTTCTCACAATTTTCTTCCTTTTCTTTCAACTAGCTTCACACCACTTCTTCTATCCTTTTTGCCTCTTCTAGTTGAGTCTTCAAGATGATAACTATTTTTTTTGTTTCATCAAGATCATGATCCTTCCTTTCATATTTCTGCAATTTCTCTTTCTGCTTTTTATTCTTTCCCCCGAGTTTGTCTATTTCTACAAAGGCACTAACGAGTTTGCTTCAAGATTCACTTCCCCATCAATGTCTTCTTCTTCTTAATCTGATTTTTCTTTCTAATTGTCTTCATTTTCTGTAACGATAGACTTATCCATGGCCATGAAGAGGAATTCTTCTTGACTAGCCATGTCTTCTCCCAAGATTTTCCTTCCAACAGTGATACTGCTTCCAAAGGAACCTGCTCTGATACCAATTGTTACTTATGTTTATATTGAGAGGGAAGGGGGTGAATCAGTATAAGATCATTTTTACTTTAAATGAGCATTCATTAATCATTCATTAACTTTAAGACAATAAATGCATGTAAACTCAAATCATAGTACACAAAGTTTAATTTGGAAACCCTTGCAGGAGAAAACCACAAAAAAATGTATCTTTATAAAAGCTTGTAGGCACCAAACTACTAGAGACACCAATCTCTTCAGTTGAGCACCAACTCGGTTAGATATTGTGTAGGCACCAACCCACTAGAGACACCAATCTCTTCTAAGCACCAACTCAACAAGATATTTTGTAGGCACCAACCTACCAGAGACACCAATCTTTTAAGTTGAGAACCAACTCAATAAGACCTGTATAGCCAACAATATAAGATCTTCGTACACAGAGTACTTTTGATTTCACCTACATGCTTCATACTTCATGCATTTCACAGCATCATCAAACCCTTAACTTTCATGCTCCAGTGCCTCTCCTTGCTTCATACCTCAGACATAGCTTCAAACCCTAGTCAAATTTATCCTTCACGCACTAGCGTACATCGTAGCATCATTCCCAGAATATAGTTCCAAACTACAGCATCACAACCTCAAAACAACATACTTTGCAGCATCATAGACCTTAGTCCTTCATAGCGCACCCTTAAAACTCCAAGAAAACTCCTCTTGCACACCTTTAGATCGCAAGAATACTCCTCAGCTCTTCTTGTGCACCTCAGATCTCTTCTATGCACTAGTACTTGCTCTTCTTGCTTGGATACTCTTCAAATGTGCAGATCTATCTTGTATTTATAGTGTTTTTGTGTTCACTTATGCCGCATGTTGATACTGAGAGGGGGGGTGAATCAATATCAAGTACAATTTAGCACTTTTTAAAACTTTAACTTTTTAATCAAATAAATGCAACCATATACAGTAAAGAGCAGAAGAACAAATACACAGTGCACAACAGATTTACATGGAAATCCACAAAATGTTTTTCTTATATAATAACAAGATTACATTCATAGGAAGCTACAACTTCCAAGATTCTCCAACTCCAACTGGAAGGAAGCTTCAACCCCCTAATTCAAAAGCTTCAACCTGAAGGAAACTACAACTCCCTAGATTCTCTAGCTCTAACTCGAAGGAGACTTCAACCCCCTTTCCTTGCCCCTTCCTTCCACCCTCAAATATATGTAAGGAGAATCAACCTGTCACTGACATTGTCACTGTCACTATCTTTGTCATTGTCACTAACACATCATCATCATCAAATTGAGTCCACATAGAAATCCTAGGTCCACATGGGTCCACATATAAACCCCAACATCACTTCTTAAATTTATCTCGAACACTTGTTTGGGACTAGTTTCTGGATTAGTCACAAACCCTAACTTCCAACAAGTATAACTACGTACTTGTAATGAATCAAGGTCTGAAGCTTGTACCCAATCTTCTTTGATATATTATCTTAAATTCCTCCAAGTTTCGCTCCTTGACTCGTCCCTGAAAAAGAGTTATAGCGAAAATGGAAAACCTTGTTGAATTTTGGCCTATTCTGGAAAGGGAACTTGTACATCATTCCATATGCTCAATATTTGATATCTGATTCTGAAACTTGCACACAAGATACTACAAACTGTACTCTTTCCAATGCAATTGATCTCAGAATTTGGATCCTCTATGAAGAAGTTATGATTGTTTTACCCGGAACACCTGTTTAGGACTAGTTATAGGACTAGTCAAAAACCCTATCTTCCACAGAGTGTATCTCCAAAAGTAAAACGATCCAGAAGTTGAAATTCGTACCACAGGTACCTTGATATGTCTTCTCAATGGCCTGCTATCTGGATCATTCTAGAAAAAAAGTTATAGCGAAAATGCCAAGATGACCTTCAAAGAACATACCTTAGAACAAATCATCACAAAACTTCATCTTCCCTTGGAATTTCACCCTTCTTCACTTCATCTTCCCTCTAAAATTCGCCACCAAACTTGCGATAAGAGATCACAAGATAGAATGATGAAAATGAGAGGTTCTTAATGTGTATTTATACCTTTCCAAGCGCTTCCTTTACTTAACTTTAGGGCCGACCTGTAACTTCTTGTTTGCAACACTTTTTAGGGGCAAATTCACATGATCATCTTTAAGAGGGCATATCTTCTCAACCTTGAGGAACCACGTGGCATGCCACCTACAGTTGAAAACGGCTTGACGAGGGCTATCAATCCATGGAGGTTTTGCATGCATTTGCAATGTCCTGCCTACTCTTTTTTCAAATAACTGCGAGGCTTCTTGACCACACCTCTGGGGCTTCTTATGGGCTTCTTCAAAGCATCTTCCCGTGAGGGCCATGCTTAAAGTTATGCCATAAGGGGACCACTTTGGAGAGGCTTCGTCATGCTGATCACCAATCGCTGACTTTGACATCAATGACAACTTTGTTCAACAATCTCCCCCTTTGTCATTGATGGCAATGCTCATACTCCCCATGTCATCATGCTCTTGATCTTTCTCTCCCCCTTTGACATCAATGGAAAAGGGTAACTCTTCTCTTTGGGGTTTCTCCTCTTGAATTCATGGCGCTCAATAGTATTTCACCTTCCTTTTCTGTCTTCTCCTTTCCTTCCTTGCTATAGTCCTTGGAGCTCTTTTGTGTGACTTCAATCCTCTTTCTCTCCTCTTTGTCTAGGATGTATATGTTATTTGGTCTTCTTGTTATTGTTGCAAGCAATCTTCTTAAGTCTTCTTCTCTGATTTCACATCTTCGGGAGTCAAACTTAAGATCGTATCCTTGATCACATATTTTACTAACACTAAGGAGATATGCTTCAAATCTTCAACCAGTAAGACATTTGTTGCTTTATCATTTTCACTTCCAAGGCTCACTGTCTTCAACCAATAAGACATTTGTTGCTTTAACATTTTCACTTCCAAGGCTCACTACACCTTTTCCAAGTATTTTGACAGAGGAGTCATTTCCAAATGCAACACTGCCACTTTTTCCTTTCTTTACGCTAATGAATTTGTTTTGGTCTCTGGTCATGTGTGTTGAGCATCCACTGTCTATGTACCATTCGTCTTCTTTATTTTCAGCAAGCAGTGCTAATCAACAATCTTCCTTGTTTGGATTCTCTTTCCTTTTACATATTGTAGTTGGTTTTATGATAAGAGCATCTTCTTTCATATCTCTGCAATCTTGTGCTTTGTGACCAAGATTATTGCATTTGTAGCATACAATGCTCTGATACATCAGTGGATCAAATGGATTGTAATTTTTGTTGACAAATCCATGAGCATTTCTAGATCTACTATTTACATCGTCTCTTGGATATCCATAATCATTTTTGTTTCTTATATAGTTGTCTCTTGCATTGATTTTACAGTGAATTGCTTTGTGTCCAAAGTTTCTGCAAGTATAATAATGACCAAGAAAAATATTCTCATACCCGGTCGAAAAGTACCTTCTTGGTGTCTCACCCCTTCTAAATTCTAATCTTTTGTTCCAGTTGGAGGTGTCATGTTCCTATTGTTCTTCAACTCCCTTTTGTTTGTTGGTTCCACTTCTTAAGGCATTTGCATAGTTTCTAGAATTTCCTTCATCTTCCTTGTCTGTTTTAAATGTATTTGTTGTCTTCAAACTATTGTCATATCCAAGTCTTGTCTTATCGGTAGGTGATCTTTGTTGGCTAAGAATTTCATCTAACTTTTTAGTACTTCTTTCAAATTTCTTGTAGTAATTCAATTGTTTTGTTGTCAGCATCAACTCTTTTCTTATGTGATCCAATTTTGCTTTCAAATTCTCATAATCTTCAGTCTTCTTGGCTTTATCTAACTGCTCCTTCAATCTATCAATTGTCTTTTCAAGCTCAAGATTCTCTTCTTCACAATTTTTTAATTCATTTTTCAACTCTCTATTTTTGTTTCTAAGCTTGATATTTTCTTCTTCAGCATACTTCAATTTTTCAAGATTCTCTTAATCTTCCTGTTCACTTTTTGTGATGTTTTTGCTTCCCCAAAAAGATTCTATGTTTGTTTATTTTGTCTTTGCATTAGACTCTTCTTCATAATTGATTTCATCTGTTCCAGAATTTTTGTGGTCATCATTCTGAGTTTCTTGAGTTATGAAGAGAACTTCCCTTACATCACTTTCTTCTCCATCGCTTTCATCTAAAGAATTGTTGTCCTCCTTGGAGTAAAGACTCATTTTCTTGTGAAAGATTTTATTTTCTTCAAAAGGACATATCTTAGCATAGTGTTCTACTTTACCACAATTGAAGCATTTAAAAGGTAATTTATCTTTATATTTGTCGGTTCCTCTCTTGAGCTTCCTTACGAAATGTGCTTCTTCTTCATCTGATTCAACGTCTGGTCTTTCTTCTACCATGTTTTCTTTGTTCCTTGTTTTCTTCATGGCTTTAAAAGTTGCTTCTTTGTTTGGTTGTCCATTTTATGTATCTGCTCTCATTTCATAGGTTGTGAGGGTCCCATGTAGTTCATCCATTGTCATTTTGGTCAACTCCCTAGTTTCCTCAATGGCTGAGACCTTGGCATCATATCTCAAAGGAAGTGATCTCAACACTTTTTGGCCTAGCCTTTGAATTACAACTCATCAATTTCTTCTCATCTGGATCGGTTAGAGTATTTTTTGGAACTTTATAGCCATTGACAACTGAGAGCCAAATATCCACTCCTAAAGTTGTCAAGTAAGTTTGCATTTTGTTGCTCCAATATGCATAATTGTTTCCATCAAATGGTGGAATCCTATTTGGAATGTGGCCTTCCATTTTTTCTCACGATCTTCCTTCCAATGATTAAACTGTTCTGAAGGTAACCTTCTCTAAAACCAATTGTTGATACTGAGAGGGGGGGTGAATCAGTATCAAATACAATTTAGCACTTTTTAAAACTTTAACTTTTTAATCAAATAAATGCATCCAATATACAGTAAAGAGCAGAAGAACAAATACACAATGCACAATAGATTTACATGGAAATCCACAGGATGTTTTTCCTATATAATAACAAGATTACATTCATAAGAAGCTATAACTTCCAAGATTCTCCAGCTCCAACTGGAAGGAGGCTTCAACCCCTTAATTTATAGGCTCCAATTTGAAGAAAGCTACAACTCCCTAGATTCTCCAGCTCCAACTGGAAGGAGGCTTCAACCCCTTCTTTGCCCCTTCCTTCCACCCTCAAATATATATAAGAGAATCAACCTGTCACTGTCATTGTCACTGTCTCTGTCACTTTCACTATCTCTATCACTGGTACATCATCTTCATCAAACTGGGTCCACATACAAATCCTAGGTCCACATATAAACCCCAACATCGCTTCTTAAATTTATCTCGAACACCTGTTTGGGACTAGTTTTTGGATTAGTCACAAACCCTAACTTCCAACAAGTATAACTCTATACCTATAATGAATCAAGGTCTTAAACTTGTACCCAATCTTCTTTGATATCTTATCTAAAATTCCTCCAAGTTTCGCTCCTTGACTCGTCCCTAAAAAAGAGTTATAGCGAAAATGGAAAACCTTGCTGAATTTTGGCCTATTCTGGAGAGCAAACTTGTACAACATTCCATGTGCTCAATATTTGATATCTGATTCTGAAACTCGCACACAAGATACTACGGACTGTACTCTTTCCAATGCAATTGGTCTCATAGAATTTGGATCCTCTATGAAGAAATTATGACTATTTTTTACCCAGAACACCTGTTTGAGGCTAGTTACAAGACTAGTCAAAAACCTTATCTTCCACAAAGTGTATCTCCAAAAGTAAAACGACCCCGAAGTTGAAATTCATAACACAAGTACCTTGATATGTCTTCTCAATAACCTCCAAGTTTTGCTATCTAAATCATTCTAGAAAACAAGTTATAGTGAAAATGCCAAGATGACCTTCAAAGAACATACCTTAGAACAAATCATCACAAGACTTCATCTTCCCTTGGAATTTCGCCCTTCTTCACTTCATCTTCTTTCTGAAATTCGCCACCAAACTTGTGATAAGAGATCACAAGATAGAATGATGAAAATGAGAGGTTCTTAATGTGTATTTATATCCTTCCAAGCGCTTCATTTACTTAACTTTAGTGCAGACCTATAACTTCTTGTTTGCAACACTTTTTAGGGGCAAATTCACATGATCATCTTTAAGAGGGCATATCTTCTCAACCTTGAGGAACCACGTGGTGTGCTACCTACCGTTGAAACAGCTTGACGAGTGCTATCAACCCATGGAGGTTTTGCATGTATTTGCAATGTCCTTCATACTCTTTTTCTTCAAACAACTATGGGGCTTCTTTACCACAACTCTGGGGCTTCTTCTGGGCTTCTTCAAAGCGTCTTCCCGTGAGGGCCATGCTTAAAGCTACGCCATAAGGGGACCACATTGGAGAGGCTTCTTCATGCAGATCACCAATAGATGACTTTGACATCAATGACAACACTGTTCAACAGGGCCGACTTGTAAAACTAGCTAGGTCGACCTAACAAAATATTTCATATCTCCTCCTCCTCCTTCCTAAGGAATTAGAGGGAGTGCCCTATACCGTTGGAAAGGTCTCGGAATAAGCTTTTCAACCATATATCCTATGCTCCCAATTGAGCTAGGTCTTCAAAGTAAAAAGGCCTTCAAAGATAGGGTATCCAAACTAAGGATCAAAAATCCAAAAACAATATTTCCAACAATCTCCATCTTGCAATCTTTATCTTCGACATATGTAGTCTCCCACTATCTTTGACATCAATGACAATGATATTTCCAACAATGCCTTAATGATATGGCTTATGTCCACTACAATCTTCCACTGTGGGTGAGGGAACTTGAGAAAATTCCTAATGTGGATGCCATTTCCTTGAAAAACATTAATATAATGTTTGAGAGGAGGGTGGAGTCCAAGGAACCTATTATGGAGGAGACACTTGAGTGGTTGAAGGAGGATTAGCAATTGAAAGGGCTTAGGGGCAAGGGAGGATGACCCACAACGGTTGGGGGAGGAGGACATTAACACCAAAGAGGGTGATGCAGTAGCCTCAACACTACCTTCTCTACAAATTGATACTTATACACCCACCAGTAGTTGTCACAGATGATGTAGGACCTTTGAATAGAAAATGAGACATTACCTTTTCCCATAAAAGGGGGAGATGGCATCAATAGCTAGCAACTAGATTGATCATTGTCAATGACACGTGATGATGAGATACATTTATATATATTTGATCTCATTTTGTATTGGTTATTCATTTTTGAGTCCTTGACCAGATAACTTTCAAGATTCAATATCGATTTATATATGTTTTTTCACATTCATTGCATCTTATATATCAATGTTATTTTCATATTTGTGTGCCAATGCAATTATTTGATGTTGTTGGGGGTTTATATATTTTTTTTAAATGAATTTATTTTGTATTTTTTAATGATTGCCACAGTTTGCCAAGTTTTCCATTGATGTCTTGATGTTCACACGCTCGACAATTGTTTGTTGACACTGATGTTTGCATCAATAGTATTTATACACAATCCAAGAGTTGGGGTGCTAGCCCCATGATGCCTTGACTAGGTTGGCCTTAGCCTAACATAGCCATATTGATTAATGTTAGAACCAATGTTTTAAAAACCGAAACCGGTACCGGAACTGGTCGAGGGTCCAACCTGAACCGGAACCGGTAATAAACCGGTCGAACCGGTTTCAATGAACCGGTTTTTTTAAAAATACATAAAATATTTAAATTTTAACAAAAAAAATATATTTTCAAGATTCTAAATCATGTTTCCAAAGCATTAGAGACAATTAGAGACAACATATCCAAAGTATGCTCATGAATATATCAAAACGACACCAAGTGCAATACATATCTAGAGATCGGAACATAAATACATAATCAATGAGGCTCTAAAT
>SNQJ01S0063462.1:36663-53809 GCA_010110895.2 Picea sitchensis
GGTTTCCCAGGATATATCTTGTGTTCTTGTGCATGGTGCTTCTTCATGTGATCTTGGTTGCTGCAGCATTTATGGTTATGGTTAATTGTTAAAATGGAATGAACTTCATGCTTAACCTAATGCTATGAAAAACCCACACATGTAATAACAGGGAAATGTAAAGTCTTACATGTGGATGCTTTTGTAGAGGGCGAGTTGCACCTTGTCATAAATGCAATTATTTCCTAGCCCATTCATTGCCTTTTACTCTTAAATTTACTTCTTTTGATATTTTGCTCTAGTGCTTCAAAGGAATAGTTGAGGGCCACTGTCGTGGCTTGATGACCAGAGGCGACAGCGTTATCCACAAACATTTCATGGAAATGAGAAGGTTGGCTCGTGATGAGACCCCCTTTCTCTTGGCTATGCCACCAAGAGCCACTACCCTGGTTTGGTGACCAAATAGGTGGTAGTGTCATACCGCTACATGCCCATGGTCATAATAGGTCAACTCGTGATGAGAACCCCTATCCATCAACTAGTACCTTGAGTGTTTATGTATCTCACGGGTCCCCTTTTCTTACTGAGAATTTTTTCACTGCTTTCTCGAGAATCCCTGGACGAAGCATCTCGAAGGTTTCAACATTGGCTTTTAACTCTTTCCAGCTACTTTTACCCTCTGGACCTTTAGACCCTTCTTCCCACAAGGTAAGGTACAACCCTTCCTAGTGTAGCCAATCCCAATGCCAAAACAAGGATAGGGGAGATGGAAGGAATAAAGATGGAAAGTGGTAAGTATGGAGGGAACGGACGATGAATTTTCACAGACCCACCCAGTAGCAACCCATCCTAAAGGGAAACCAACTTACTAGGGCACCGTGTTTCCCTTCCAGGTATAAACGAGGCAAAGAGCATAATTTCCAAGTAAACGTCATGAAATGAAGAAGGATTTAATACAACATATTCAAGTGCTTCAAAAATCAAAGTGATACATACCATGATACCCGGACTCATTACCTCGTGGAGAAAAACCCACCGCTACTTCAGGACCAGGCTGGTGGGATGGATACTGTTGTTGGTGATGAATGGACTACACTAAAGAAAAGAGGGGCCCTCCGGGGCCATGCTCAAGTTGTATGGCTCTCGGTACTCCATGTCTGGAACCTGTGGGCCTCGAGACCCGATCTCCTTAGTTATCCCTAGGCTAGGGGAAAACAGGGCCAACCACCAATATCAAAGCACTAGAGAGCATGCCATCACTATCCATCTGAGAATCAAGTGCAACCATGAAGAGAGAAGCAGGCACCAAGATAATCCACCATATAAACAATTGAACCAATGCGTAGCATCCCATGCATCATCATGATGAAGTAAGATGATCCATGCCCCATCTCAAGCAAAAATAGGTGTATATCTCAGGCTTATCAGCATCTCAAAATGTCACCCATGAAAACCTTTTCATGTGATGAAAATCACAAGTTTACCTTTCATGCAATATGAGGGGTAAAAGGGGGAACAGAGGAAGGGGTGTTCATAACAGCTAGAGCACACCCCCAAACTTCTCAAGGTACGACGAGTTGGAGACGATATATATATATATATATATATATGATGAGAACTATTAGTTCTATCACTGTTGTCATTATTGTTGAATTTAAAGCAGCTACAAGAGCCATTCTCCGTGAGGATGCCAAAGACCCTAGCCGAGATCTAGGGCCCACAGTGCACTCCTAGGGTACTTGGTCTGGGACCAAACAGTGAGTGCCATGGCAAAAGATCCTTATTAGGGCCCCCAGGATATGACTGGGGTTCTTGGTCTGGGACCAAGCAGTGAAGACCCTTGTGAGGGCCCCCAGTAGACGACTGGGATTCTTGGTCTAGGACCAAGCAATTAAAGTCCCTAGATATGACTAGGGCCCCTGGACTTGCTCCAGGGTACCCATGCCTGGGGCATGAGTTGATCCTTGGTCTTGTACCTTGGTGGATAAGACCCTAGAATTGTTTTGGGGCAACCTGGTCCTTGATCAGGTGTTTGTTGGTGTATGACCCTCCTTGAAGGTGGGCATGACCACATGAGGGATGTATCCCATATGCAATGATGATAAAGTTACAAAGGTCACCTTGAAAATGAATGGACAAGTATCGCCACCAAGTAACCCCACCTAAACCCCCTTTACCTTTGCTTGTGCCCCCACCCAAACCCCTTTACCTCTTTGCTTGTGCTTATTTGGTTTTGTTTTCGCTTTAGGGGTTAATATGAAAATTATTTAACAGCTTTATAACACGTTTAATTAATATTTATATTAATTAAACATGTTGTTTTAATTGTTATTTTTAATTATTACTTTTATTGACCCTACCTAAAGTATAAAAAAAGAGACCCCAACCCTCCCTCATTTAGTACACACTCTTATGTTAATTCCAAAGGTGTCCCTCAGTGGGTGTTGAAGTCTAAAGCCGCTATCATTTTCTTTAGGTGTCTGATTGAGTCGTGGCCTCTCCTGCATAGACCTGCCTCTATACATTGGGTTGTGTCCTCTCCTACATAGATCTGGTCCTATTTCATTGAGCTGTGGCCTCTCATGCACTGATCTGGCCTCTATCCATTGAGTTGTGGCCTCTCTAGCAGATCTATCCCTATCCTTTTGAGCCGTAGCCTCTAGACTATTTATCCAAGACAGCCATACCCCTTGGCATAAGGGTTTTGTTTCCCGATTTTTCTGAGTGTATAAGGGTCCGTCACCCTCGTGTTATGGGTGTTTTCTTGGTGGCAAACTAGCCCATTCATCTCTTGGCAAGAGATTCAACCTTATATGGTAGATCTATGATCCGACTTTCCTTGAGCATATTCGGCTCTTCATCATTTATGTGTGGTATGCACTCCTTCGCTGATCCTCTGAGGTAAGTCTTCAAGGTAAGATCCACTAGTTAGATCTGTAAGTTGTTTTAATTTCTAAAAGTTATCATTGATTATATTTGCTTTCTAAAACCTAGATCTATATGTTTGTTATATTTGAATCTTGCCTTTAGCTTAGATCTATTTCAGATATACTGTTCAGATCTATTCTTTTGGATCTATATTAGATCTATTATTTAGATATGTTCTTGAGTTAAATTTGCATCAGATACAGTGTTTAATAAGTCTATATCAGAATTAGTCTCTGTATTGATAATCTAATGTTTTTGCTAACCAAGAAATAGATCATTGGTTGAGTTTTCTGTTCAAATCTGAGTATTGCGTATACTTGAAAAATTGGTTATTCTTTCCAAGTTCAGTATCTATAGATGTGTTCTAAGAGATATGAAATTTCAATTCTAACATGGTTTCGTGAGCCAAGGGTGTGAAGAAAGCTCAAGGATATAATCTTGAACCTACACATATCCACTAGTTAGGGTTTTTTGCGTGAGACTGCGAGGCACCTAAACCAATTCAGATCTCAAAGATGGCTCCTCTACATCGCTAGTTGCTGAAAACGTAATCTTTACAGGGGGCCTCTTAACTTCAATGCTTGGAAACTAGATAGTAAACATTCTTGAAGAGAATGAACTAGAAGAGCCGATTACTAGGGTTATTGAAGAACCCACTTCAAACACAACCAATGCAGCATACAGAAAGAAACAAGCCAAGGCTAAGAGAATCATTTTTATTCTGTTAAGGAAAACATGATGCCAATCATTGGTCACCTAAGGACCGCCAAAGAATGTTTTGATGCTTTGGCAAACTTCTATGAAAAAGAAGAATTCAACTCTAAAAGATATTAAAGAAACAACTACGCATTGGTGAATGGGAAAAGATGATTCATAGTAGCTACCTTCTTCTCCAAAATTGCTCAAACTAAAGATCATCTTATTGCAATAGGAGTTCCCATAGATGATGATGACCTTGTGCAAA
Organism: Picea sitchensis; assembly: GCA_010110895.2. NCBI lineage: Eukaryota > Viridiplantae > Streptophyta > Pinopsida > Pinales > Pinaceae > Picea > Picea sitchensis. The sequence continues at coordinate 40,535 of SNQJ01S0063462.1, forward strand.
CAAGACTTTGATGGACTTCCGGAAATAAGGAGTTTTTCTTTGCATCAAGAAATGGAAGAGAAGTCCAAAATTTCTAACTTGGATGATTATGGCATGATCAAGCTTTTAGAAGAAGAAGGAAGACTTAAAAGGTAAATGAGTCTTCAACTGTAAAATATCATGCCCTTTCAGCTAAAACCAAGAAATGGAAGAAGTTCCCTCAAGCTAAAGGCAAAGGTAAGAAACCCAAGGTAAGTTATCTCATCTCAATCCTCATTTGTCTAAAGTTAAATATTTTAACTCCAATAAGCTAGGCTATTATGTAAGAGATTGCGTGAATCCTCCTCCTGCCAGAAAAAGAAGAGGAAGATTCCAAGCCTCGGGCTAAGCCAATCAAGAGGCTAAATCTCAAGAGGAGCCTTAAAGAAGACAAACCAGAGCTGCTACCAAAGAGCAAGAACAACAAAGAGAATATTATCTTATCTCAACTCTTCCTCGCACTATTACCAAGTCGAGGAGATTTGCTAATAGACAAATGGCAGCCTGTGACACATGACCAGCTTCAAACAAAACCTTGCAAACTATCAAGACAAGAAATTCAAGGCAAATGTAGAACTAGGTGATGATGGCAACTATGACATGTGCTACTCTTTGGATCTACCTTCGACTCCACTCGTGTAATATCTTTTACATTGATGAAATTCTTTATGTTCCTCGGTCTAAAAGAAAAATTTAATCTTTGTTCCGGTTTTAGAAAGTAAAGGTTACTAAGTAGATTTCTCCAAAGGAAAGGCCCTTGTGTGGCCCTCAAATGAAAGATATAAACATTGCTATAACTATTGGAACTCGTTAGAGTGGACTTTATAAAATTTCGGGTCAAGTTGTTCAAGCCCTAGTTCATGAGACAATAAATCTCTGCGAGCTTTGGCACAAAAGACATGGAAACCTCAACTACAACGACTTCCGTGTTTGCAAAAGATGGTGATGCATGCCAAGATTTTTATGTTGAGCATGATAAGTGTTTTGTAGAGGTTGTGCACTTGGTAAGAATACAAAGAAACCCAATACTCTCAGTAATAGAAAATCAAATGGAATTTTGGATTTAATTCATTCCGATCTTTGTGGGCCCATGACCGTGACCGCTCTATGAATGGTTGTATTTATTATATCATTTTATTGATGATTGCTCCAAAAACTGTTGGATCTATTTCTTAAATACTAAAGATGAATCTTTTAGCACATTTCAAGATTTCAAGAATCTTGTTGAAAATCAAACAGAAGACACATCCGAGTTTTCAAAAAAGATAATGGTAAAGAATTTGACCCCTTCAAATACGGCTTAACTCGGCTGGCTCGAATTAAGAGGGACCTACTGTGCCTTATAATCCCCAACTGAATGGGGTTGTGGAAAGAAAGAATAGAACTATCCGCGGAAGTGCCTCGTGCAATACCATGCATGACCAAAACTTTACCTTTATCACTTTGGGCTTCCAGGTTGTAATCACGTAGTCTACATTCAAAAATAGATGTCCAAAGACAAAGCTCTTTGGAAACTAAAACTCAAGAAGTTTTCACCGAATTAAGCCCTCGCTGATCACTTGAGAATCTTTGGTACTCCAGTCTATAACACAAATTCCAAAAGAGAAGGGGACTAAGCTAGAGCCCTCTGGTAAGAAAGGAACCTTTGTGGGATACAGTGAAACCTCAAAAGCTTACAGGATTTATATCCCGTGTCAAAAGTTCATCAAGGCAAAGATCGGACTTTTATGAAGAAACAGCCATTTGCCAGAGAACTTCCATGTGATTCGAGGAGCAAGAAGCTCCACCAATTTTTTGATTCTCCAGATTCTACTCTTCCAAATGAGCAAAGGGAGGAAACCATAGAGCCTTCAGTGGATCCCTCAAAGGATACTATTGAGTTTCCAATGGAGATACCTCCCTAAGTTAAAAGGAAACCAAATGGGTGTCGTAGGAACATTGAAAGAAGCAGAAAAGCATTTAGCTCCTAAGAGCACCTTCAGAGAAAGCAAGAAACCGAATAAGTAATTCGTCTCATATCATCTAATTTAAATAATTTGATTGACTCCGTAACCTTCCACATTTGTAGAAGCCTCCAAACATCAAGTGTGGAAAGATACTATGAATGAAGAATATGATTATATTCTAAAGAATGATGTATGGACCCAGAGTTCCTAGACTCATGGTAAATCAAGAATAACCTCAAAATGGATTTATAAGATAAAGCATGCAGCCAATGACAAGGATTGAGAAATACAAGGCTAGATTCATGGCTCATGGTTTCTCCTCAGAAAGAAGGAATTGACTACGATGAGTTTTTTGCTCCTGTTGCTAGGTATACTTCAATCAGGATTATCATCTATCTTGCAACAATTTTTGGTTGGAAAATTCACCAAATAGACGTTAAGACTGTCTTTCTTAACGGTGAAGTTGAGCAAGAAGTATATATTGAGCAACCCCAAGGATTTCGTGATATATGATAAAATATCTCATGTGTGCAAACTCAAGAAAGCCCCAGATATTGGAAGTTCCCAGAGCTTGGTATGGTAGAATAGGACAGCTTTTCTACAAAGTCCGATTCTCCAAGAGCATAGCACATCCAAATCTTTATATAAAGATTGTTCAAAACGCTTATCCTAGTCTTATAATGTGGATGATATGTTCCTCAATGGAGAGGAAAACATGATAGCTCGTAATTGGGTGAGGGAGTTATTCTCAGAGTTTGAAATGAAGGACCTAAGACCGATGCACTATTTCTTAGGTACTAAAGTATGACAGAGCCCAGAAGATAATTTCCTTAATCAAGGAAATTATAATGTGGAAATTATGAAGAGATTAGATATGATGGAATGCAAGTCCATGACCACACCAATGATCTCTAATCTAAAGAAACTACAAGATCGTCAATGGTTCAAACTTAAGATCCCCACCTTTATATCGCATGTGATCATCAAGTCTTTGATGTATCTCTCGTATTAATAATGACTGTACATCCTCATATGTATAAATGCTTCCTTTACCATGTGAACCAAAGTATATTATTAAGCGATTGTTGTGAAGCATATTCCCCGAGATATGTTTGGGGAACCATAGCTTATGGTCTCGTGCACACTTCCAAAGAGTGTAATGCTCCATGGTTTTGGCAGATGATTGAATGTAAGGCAGTTGGATCGAAGAGCACTTCCTGATATTGTTTCAGTCTTGGATCCAGTACTGTCTCATGGAGTAGCATAAAGCAGTCATGTGTATCTCTCAGTATGACTGAGGCAGAGTACATAACAATGTGTTCAACTAGCAGTGAAGTAGTGTGGCTTAGGAAGCTACTTTCAAACTTGTTCGGTTCAGAGCTTGAACCTACGCTCATTCATCAGGATAATCAAAGTTGTATAAAGCTCATCGAGAATCCAATGTTTTACTCTACGATCAAAACACATTGAGATGAGATACCACTATGTCCTGGACATGGTACAGAAGAACGTTCTCAACATTCAATATGTTCCACGGCAGAACAGACAGCAGATATTTTACCAAGCCACTGCCTCCTCGACAAAGTTTGTATACTTTCGCGACAAGCTTGGTGATGAGAATGTCCCTCTTGTCGAGAGGGAGTGTTGAATTTAAAGTACCGTGAAGAGTCATTCTCCTGTGGAGGATGGAAAAGACCCTAGCCGAGATCTAGGGCCCCCTGTACACTCCCCCTGGGGTACTTGGTCCGGGACCAAATAGTCATCTCCACAGAAAAAGACCCTTGTAAGGCCCCCTAGTATATGATCAATTCTTGGTTTGGGACCAAGCAGAAAAGATCCTTGTTAGGGCCCCTAGTAGACGACTGGGATTCTTGGTCTGGAACCAAACAGAAAAGACCCTTAGATATGACTAGGGCCCCTGGACTTGCTTCGGGGTACCCATGCCCGGGGCATGAGTTGATCCTTAGTCTTGTACCTAGGTGGATAAGACCCGTAATTGTTCTGGGGCAACCTGATCCTTGTTCTGGTGTTTGTTGGTGTATGGCCCTCCTTGAAGGTGGGTATGACCACATGAGGGATGTATCCCATATGCAATGATGATAAAGTTAACAAGGTCACCTTGAAATGAATGGACAAGTATCAGCCACCAAGTAACCCCACCTAAACCCCCCTTTACCTTTGCTTGTGCTTATATGGGGTTTTTGTTTTTTCTTTGGGGGTTAATATGAAAAGATTAATTAACAGCTTGAATTATAACATGTTTAATTAATATTTATATTAATTAAACATGTTATTTTTAATTGTTACTTTTAATTATTACTTTTATTAACCCTAGCCTAAAGTATAAAAAGAGACCTACCCCTCCTCATTTAGTACACTCTTATGTTATCCTCCAAAGGTACCTGTGTGTTGAAGTCTGAAGCTGCCATCATTTTCTTTAGGGTATTTCTGGTTGAGCCGTGGCCTCTCCTGCACAGACCTGCCTCTATACATTGGGCCGTGTCCTCTCCTGCACAGATCTGGCCCTAATTCATTGAGCTGTGGCCTCTCATGCACTGATCTGGCCTCTATCCATTGAGCCGTGGCCTCTCTAGCAGATCTGTCCCTATCCTTTGAGCCACAGCCTCTAGACTGCTTATCCAAGACAGCCGTACCCCTTGTCATAAGGGTTTTGTTTCCTGAGTTTTCTGAGTGTATTAAGGGTCCAGCAATTTTCTGTGTTATGGGTGTTTTCTTCTTGGTGGCAACCAGTCCATTCATCTCTTGGCAAGAGATCTAACCTATATGGTAAATCTATGATCCTGACTTTTCCCTGAGCATATATTCAGTGGCACTTCATCACTTATGTGTGGCATGCACTCCTTCAGTGATCTGAGGTAAGTCTTCAAGGTAAGATCCACTATTTAGATCTGTATGTTGTTCTTTAAATTCTAAAGGTTATCATTGATTATATTTGCTATCTGAAACCTAGATCTATATGTTTGTTCTATCTGAATCTTGCCTTTAGCTTAGATCTATTTCAGATCCACTGTTTAGATCTGTTTCCTTTGGATCTATATTAGATCTATTATTTAGATCAGTTCTTGAGTTAAATTTGCATCAGATACAGTGTTTAATAAGTCTGTATCAGAACTAGTCTCTGTTTTGATAATCTAATGTTTTTGCTAACTAAGAAATAGATCACTAGTTGAGTTTAATTATAGTCTGTTCAGATCTGAGTATTGCATATACTTGAAAATTGGTTATTCTTTCTAAGTTCAGTATCTATTGATGTGTTCTAGTTGTTCTTCTAACCGAAAATTTCAAAAAGACATTTCTGTTCTGCATTACTTCTCTAATTCTAACAATTATCACACGTTCTAAATTCTAATCATTGCAGCCTTGAATGCTGCAAGAAGTCTTTCATGATTCATCATAATAAGCATCAATCTTACCAAGGTCATATGTAGTGCCATGACCATATGCTATTCTCAGTTCTTTTCTCGTCTCCTGGACTAAACAGGATGTCTTATTTTCATCCCTCCATCTTGGCATGGTCTTAATTCTCAAACTATTTATATGATCATTTTTCCTTAGAGTCTTTCTGGTGGAAGAAATTAGAATGTTGTAGTGTCTTTGCAGTAACAGGAAATTCTATTCCCTTTAAAAGTCTCATAACTTGAGGTGAGATAACATCATTTTTAGAATGATTTTGCAACTTGTCAGATATCAATATTTTTCTTCTGAAGTACAAAGTTATCTCTGGAAGCAATTGTTTCATTAGTATTACATCGGCCTTTCGTAGATGGAAGGCAAATCTGCTCATTCCATCCACTTGGCCTTGTTCTTTTCATAGAGATTTCATTATGCTTTGTAGTCTTTCCAAGCCTTTGGCCACACTGCACAGAATCCGTTGTAGCAAGTACACCTCTGAACAAAAACACCATTAGTACAAAAATAAGTCAAACCCAGATATGCCAATATGGTCCAAATCATTATTTATATTGAGAAGGCATCATATTCTTTTTCCATTTTTTAACATAATGGTAAAGGGTTTAGCATGGGGACAGCTAGTTCCCTAAAAATTTCCAAACAGTCCCCAAATTTGGCAGGGAACGGGATGGGTAAGGCTGGAAAGTTCCCAAGTCCCTGATGAGGTTCCCCCTCATCACAGGAAGTTTGTACCAAAGTCCCTGAAGCACCGGATCATTGGGAACACTGGTTTTAAAGGCGGGAACGGGTCCAGGTGCAACATGTTTATAGTAGGGTTGATCATACTATGTTGTTATTTTAGAAGACCTAATAAGGCTCTAATGAATAGAAAAAATAAAGTACTCCCGGTTTTGAATATGGTAAACTTTTAAAATTTAGTAGAATACATGTATCTGATAACAGTAGTTGCCTCTTCATTTGCAATTTAATTACTGCTATTTAAAAGAAATAATGGTCCAGAAATCAGGCCATACCACACCCCATCGCATGCCAGGACAAGAAACTCATCATCTTCACAAAGTTCCACCTGCATGAATATATAGAGGATAAAATGAAAGAAGTTCTAGGCTCATTTATGAAATTATGTATTTCAGAGGTGATTCTGAACTTGTACAATCAATTACTAAACAATGTAGGAGTTTTGACACGTCCAATTAATCAAATTGGTCCTATAAGGTTGAGAATACATACAACATTTATGTCTGGACAAGCAGTTATAATTTGCTTTTCAGGAGGTAGGAACTTATTCTGCTTCAACTCCATATCTCCTAGAACCAATTGGAGAATAATAGAAGGTTAGTTTCAAATGTGAACTCTGCATTTCTGATATGCATGGAGAGTCTAAAGATGTCAACAAAACATCACATGTCTATAATCGTAATTTCAAAAGAAGAATAAACATAAAACTAGGTCTTAGTGAAACGCTGAAGTTCTGGTATACAGTTCAAGGCATCAATAAAGAGCACATGAGCCTCTGAGATATACCTATAGCCCTTGCCAGATTCAAACTTCCGTTCACACGCCCAGCATGAATAAAGCCTCCAGCTTGAATAATTCTCTCCTTTTCATTTTCAAGATCTGGCTTATGATCCCTTGACAAATTATAAGCCTGTATAGAGATGAATAGTAGAGTTGCTTAGAAGAATGTGGTGACATGGAAAAGAAGTACTAGTATCCTGCTATCATTTTAACAGATCAACTACTGCATGTCTGACTATACTACAAATCTCAAGCAGAAGATTCAAAAACAAAAGGACATTCCAGGAGAAATTCACCACTTAAAACTACCTGACCCTTCCTTGAAAGGACACAGCGGGAATCCCCAGCATTTGCCACAATAAGTTTGTTTTTTTGTATAAGTGAAACACATGCTGTGCTTCCAGAGGTTGGTCCTGAAAAATCTTCATGGGCCTGTGAATGAAAGCAAAGTCAGACAATGTAAGTTTCATCTTGAAAGTATAAAGAAACTATTTGTTTGGGAATTAGTCAATCCATACTCCCATGCAATGAAATGTGCAAAGTTCCCTGATGTCTTCTTCATGCAGTTTATAAACCCATTAGCATAAAGCAGATGCTCATGAAGTACAGTTTTCTTAAATGAAATACAAGAAACAGATTCGACTATCTCATGAATCTACGCAAATTTATAAAAGGAGAATACAGCTGAGATTATTCAAATCTAATGGAAAAATAAGACAAGGAATATAGGCATCTTAGATAAGCAGAAACTGAAGTTTCATATTACTGATTCAATGATCACTTGCATTGATTTTCAAGTTAAACCTGGTGGGTAATTAGCATTATAAGGTTTGCATTTTCTTTCTCAATGAAAGAAAGAAGAGTGATAAATTATCTTGCAATAACACATTGGTTAATATATATATATATATATATATATATATATTGAATTTACTTCAGGAAGCTGAACATTTTTTTATAGGGTCATGGCACATATTGCCATGTATCCTAAATGCAAGCCTTGTGATCTTTGAAGACTCCTTAGTCATTTGAGGTTCCCCAATTAGTTGTAATGTGCGTCATGAAAACCAGTAACTTGCATAAAAAAGGTAGACAAATTCTTATGTAACATTACTTCAATAATTGAAAAACTGAATAGAAAACAGAAATTTTGGATTGTATGATACCTAAAGAAAGTCTACAGTGAATATGACTACAGAGGTATAAAATTTGCATACAGGAATGCATGAAAGAAAAGTAAAGTACTTCGTCAGATGTCCAGTCATCATCCTCAACTTCGTTTCTAATTTCCACATTCCTCGGAGTTGACCGTGTAATTCCATCTGAAGTAGTATCTTTATTTTCTTTATCCCCTAATATAGCTAGCTCTCTCTGCCCTCTTTGACCCTTCATCATCTCATCCATCCTGCACCAGCATACATTTAGAATTTCTGAAGTCGTGAAAGAACGCAACTTACAATTAAGGTCATACAATAGCTACAGTGCAATTACTGTGGTGGACTAAAGACAATAAATACAGTCAAAAAAAAGTAATAGCCAATAAAACAAATGCTTTATACAAAATTTGTAAAAACATTAAGAATAAGAATAATCTGGAACTCAAAATTGCTGGACTCACTAAGAAGAAAAAACTATAAATGCAGAAAACAGATATTGGATTAGAAAAAAGAATACAATCTCAAGAGTGATAATAGCAAAAAGAAGAGTCATCAGTTTTTTGGGTAAAGAATTTAAAGGAATGCACCATATTCAAAACATTCAATGCTTTCATTGCACTGAGGAGAAAAATATAGTAAAATACAATACAGCGATGTCTTAGAATGTTTTTGGCCCATTGCTTAAGTTGTGCTTCAATCAATATTATTGGAACCAGCTGGTCCAGGCTGGCTCACCCCAAATGGGGTCCAGACCGGTTTCTAAACCAGACCAGTTGTCCAGTTCTGTCCCAAACCGGCCAATTCCAATCTGGACCAACCCTCATCCAGACCTCATCATGTCAGCTCTTCCCGGTTCTTCAACCCGATTTTCCAGCTGGTTCCACTCAGGTGCTGATCTGACCCTCGGCTCTGATTCTGATAACATTAGTTTCAATAAACAAATGGGGAGATTACCAATTTTCCTCCATTTTATCTGACTTTCTACCTTCATCCATGCATTCAATCCAACAGTCTTAGATGGATAATTACTTGATATTCACATAAAAAAATTAAATGCATACCCTGTTCAGGTGGGTTTTTGTAGCTTAATAAAATGCTTTCGGAATACTGGCACCACAAGATGTAAACTTCCATTAACAGACAGAGTCTTGCATTGTTCACATCAAATACTAATGGTTAGCCTAAATTCATGGCAGAATAAGACTTGGAAGACAAATATAATATAAATATGACATTACTCATCAGACATATCAAAAACTGTTCAGAAATGCAATTACCAATCAGATTTGTCATTATATTAAAGAGCCCCAATGTAAGTGTAGACCAGCAAGTCAATAGTTCTATAAGATTGCAGATCTAATTAGGATCCAGGAGTGCCATGTTCAAATCGTACAGATTAATATCTAACTCTAAAGGACCTATTTTAGTTGTCTAACTTATTCACTACATGTTAAATCTCATTGGTCAACTAAGGTCACTTAACTTGGACTCAAATACTTTAAAACATTAGCATTCTAACATTTCCCTTAATATTTACTTTGGGTAACACTAACAATGGCACACAATTGATTAAAGATGGGAAACTTGGCATTACTCTAAGACTCCCACCTTAATAACAACTTCCTAGTATTCCAACAAGCTTGGATACAAAATATGGGTCCTGCCTGCCACTTTCAGTCTTACAACTGATTAGATACCTATTTACCACCTATTACAACAAAATCTTGCACCCATGTATGATGTAAAGTCCTGAGCATCAAGGGGCTAGTTTTGCGCACTCAGGAAGGCTACCCACTGTCACCACAATAGCTCTTCCTCACACTTTTGGTTGGCTCTTCTCCAACTCAACAGGTGATTCCCTAAGGATAAGTTTGATAAGGCTATGGAGTGGAGGCACAAGGTGGTTTTTGAAGAGTAAGCCTTAACAAAATGTAAGGTAGTAGTAAAATGGATTATTGAGTGATGTGAGAACAAAAAGTGATGGAAAACGCCAAGACTAGTGCCTACCAAATCACGGGCAAAATGGAGTCAAGGAAGATCACTCTAAAGAGGGCTGTTTTGTGAGTAATTAAGGAGGAGAGGGCTGCAAATAACATGTCACAATCAACCTTAATAGTGCTGGAAATAACTATAGAAATGAGTCTTCGAAAGCCGTATTCGTGCTACTCTTGAACAAGTTGATGAAGGTGCTGCCCTACAATGATATATTAATTACAACAACTTGTTTGATGAAGAAGAATTATATAACAGAAAAAAGGAAATAAGGAGAATCTCCATACATCACTTCTATCCAAATGATAGATGCTCCACTACATGGCCTTTACAACACATTCTTTGCAAGAGATTCCTACAATGAAGGTGTTGTTAGTAAAGTGGGTGTGTTTGTTTAACCATAGACAATATAGCAATATTGTCACCCAACCATAGGCACTAATGCCACCCCTTGAGCACCTTGGCCTTGGCAGAGAGAAGAATTTTGGTAGCAAATCAATAGCCAACCAAGATTAATGCACCAAGCAAAGATAACCAAAACTGATCAGAGAGTCCAACCCAAAAAAACCAAAAATGCAAATTTCAGGACTGCGGCAGCAGCTGCTCCCCAGACTTGCGCACAACTGGACTTCTACAGTGCGCACAAGTGAATTTCTGCAATTCTGAGAGATCTGGCTCAAATGAAGACTGGTACCCTATATTTATACTGCTTTTGCCAGGTTGTTTGGGCCGACTTCTCTTTCTGGGTGCTAAATACTTAATATATAATATTTTCTTTAGCCGACTTCTCTTCTAGGGTAATATCCAAGTCTTTTCTTGCTTCTGGAATATTCTAATCTCATCATAGGTCACAAATGGAGGTTAATACCTCCCGCAGCTACCATAATATCAACACTCCCTCCTAGCTAGGGAGGTATAACAGGTAATGGTCTTGAGCACAAACAGACCATTCAACCGGTAGCATCATTATAGCCACACAGGCTATCTCATGATCAAATCACGAGCACTGTCATCATTATCCAACTGGATAATCTCCATGACAATTAGTACAATGTCATCTAATAGAACACGATTGTGTCTATCTATAGTAGTACACAACTACTCAATTAGTGACACATAGTCACAATCAGTGGAACATATCCACCACAGTAGCATACATCTATTGTCTAGAGACATACAGTCTCCATAGCGATCATATCATCTGATATCAACCTGCACAAAAAATAATATCATGATATAAACTAAGTCATCTGGGCCATTCTTCCACTCACATCTGTGAGATCTGGAAGAGCATCTTCCCTCAGAAAATAAAAACATCAATCATGGGCTATCTGGACTATTCTTCCCAAACATGGAAGAATAATTGTCCCTAATTTCTAAGCCTGGACCATTCACTTAACTGGGCCATTCCTCCGACACTAAACAAAGTGCAACCTGGAGAGAATGAATTTTCCCTAGAGAATGCTTGTCCCTAATTGTTGAACCTGGACCATTCACCTAACTGGGCCATTCTTCTGGCACTAAACAAAGTGCAACCTGGAGATAATGAGTCTACCCTAGGGAATGACTGTCCGGACCATTTCCTAAGGAAATGACTGTCCTGCACCAACCTCCAAAACGGGCCATTCTTCGAAACTGCTCACAACTGTGAACTTCGAAAGAATGATTGCCCGGCGATGCGGACCATTCTTCTTGACCACTACTGAGAGTGTCTGCCAAGAAGAAAGACTATCCTAGACCATTCCCCCACACTAGCCACAAGGGGAATCACTGTCTATGGTACATCAGCAATCTATCGAACCATTTTCATTACAAAAATGATCGTTCGATCTGGACCATTTTCCGAACTGGAAAATGCCTATTCGTCAGAAATCTCAAAACACTTTTTGAACTGTAAAGGAACTGCCCATCCTGGACCAATTTTCCAAGCTAGAGAATGATTGTCNTCAGCAATCTATCGAGCCATTTTCATTACAAAAATGATCGTTCGATCTGGACCATTTTCCGAACTGGAAAATGCCTATTCGTCAGAAATCTCAAAACACTTTTTGAACTGTAAAGGAACTGCCCATCCTGGACCAATTTTCCAGGCTAGAGAATGATTGTCCATAAACCAATGATATATCAGTGCTCCCTCCCAACCTGGAGAGCCATCTCTTCCCTTTCAGCTAAGGGAGTTATTTCCACGATCCCCAACTTGTCTCGTAAGTATGCAAACTTTATTCTGGATAGAGGCTTTGTCAAGATATCTATTGTTTGCTCATATATGGGGATATACTGGAGCTTCACTTCTCCTTCCTGGACTTTATCTCGAATAAAGTAGTATTTGATCTCAATGTGTTTCGACCGTTCATGAAACATTGGGTGTTCTGATAGCCTTATACAACTCTGGTTGTCACAGTATATTATGGTCGAATCTAGGACCTGATCAAATAATCCAAAAATCATCTTTCTTAGCCATACTGCTTCTGTACATGCCTCACATGCTACGATATATTCTGCTTCTGTTGTGCTAAGTGCGACAGACTTTTGTTTCATGTTGCCCCAAGATATCATAGCGGAGCCTAAGCTGAAACACATCCCTGAAGTACTCCTTTTGTCTTCTGCACTTCCTGCCCAATCTGAATCTGTGAATCCATGAAGTTGTATATCGTTGAATGCGATATATCTTAAACCATAGTTTAGTGTCCCACGAATATATCTTAGAACATGCTTTGCAGCGATCCAATTCTCATGTCTGGGTTCCACCTGGAACTGGCTTAGTGTGTTTACGGCAAAGAAAATATCTGGTCAAGTATTTACTAAATACATCAATGACCCAATCAATTGTCGATATAGGGACGGGTCTACTGGATCAGACTCTAAGTCTCTTACTTTTCTTATATCTGTGGTCATAGGAGTGTCCATGGATTTGCAATCCATCATTCCAAACTTCTGAAGAATCTTCACTGCATACTTTCCTTGTCCAAGGAATACTTCACCACGCTTATGCCATACTTCTAGTCCCAAGTAATAATGCATGAGACCGGGATCTTTCATATCGAACTCAGAGGCTAGTTCATTTTTACACTAGATGATGAGAGACTCTTCACCTGTCAAGAATAAATCGTCGACATATAGTAGTAGAATCACAGGTGCATTGTTCACGACTTTGTAGTAAAGATTTGGATCTGCATGACTCTTGGAGAAACCAAGTCTTATTAAGTAGTTGT
>SNQJ01S0063462.1:53819-68946 GCA_010110895.2 Picea sitchensis
CTCATGCTAAAAACCCTAGCGGCAATTCTTCAACGAGCTTGATAACCTTATGGCTAAGCTTCCTTCTAGTGGTTAGACTGAATGAAGGACCTGTGGGCCCATAACCTGTTAGTAAAGTGGGTGTGCTCATTTAACCATAGACAATATAGCAATATTGTCACCCAACCATAGGCACTATTGCCACCCCCGAGCACCTTGACCTTAACAGAGAGAAGAATTCTGGTAGCAAATCAATAGCCAACCAAGGCTAATGCACCAAGCAAAGATAACCAAAACTGATAAGAGAGTCCAACCCAGAAAAAGCGAAAATGCAGATTTCAGGACTGTGGCAGTAGCCGCTCCCCAGACTTGCGCATAATTGGACTTCTGCAGTGCACACAAGTGGATTTCTGCAATTCTGAGAGATCTGGCTCAAATGAAGACTGGTGCCCTATATTTATACTGCTTTTGCCAGGCTATCTGGGCCGACTTCTCTTTCTGGGTGCTAAATACTTAATATATAATATTTTCTTTAGCCGACTTCTCTTCTAGGGTTATATCCAAGTCTTCTCTTGCTTCCAGAATATTCTAATCTCGTCATAGGTCACAAATGGAGGTTAATACCTCCCGCAGCTACCATAATATCAACAGGTGATGCCCTACAATGATATATTAATTACAACAACTTGTTTGATGGTGAAGAATTAATATATGCAGACATATCACAGCAACAAGAGAATAAAGAGAATCTCCATACATTACTCCTATCCAAATGATAGATGCTCCATTACATGGCCCTCACAACACATTCTTTGCAAGAGACTCCTACAATTATCCAACAACATTAAAAGCATGCAAAAAATTAAGCCTCACATATAATAGAATGGTAGCAACAATCTTCCATTAAACTTGCCAAAATGATGTACAATGTAGCCCAACGGGAGAACTCCTAAATCGCTAAATTCTCAACCATCTAAAATGGAGAGACAGAGCTTCTCTTTATAGAGTGACTCTCTTCTCTCATACAATAGAATATTATTATTTGCTAACTAACTCCATGAAAAATCAAATAAATATTATAATAATGGAGTAATTAAAGTATGCAGATTTTCACCATGGAGTAGTTAGATCTTTCCTCAATCCATGGTTGACCATGTTACAACATGTGGACACTAGCCTCTCCAAGGCAATTCACCTTCATCCAAATATAGTAGTAGTATGCACCAAATAATGGTCATGAAGGAGACACACCACCAAAACCAGGAATCAAACCCAGTCAAATGCCAAGTGTCCACTTGGAATATGCCCTCCAAGAATGCGCATGCATTCAACCACTCCACATGTGTGAATTCCAAAGTAACCAAGGTAACCAACTCCATGGATGAATGTGCAAGATGCCAAGTGGATGGAGCACTCCACAAGAAAAAAAGTGGTCAACTCGTAAAATAGAAATTAGATCATCTCTCCACAAGTGCGCCCTTCAAGACAATCCAAAATAGCAAGAAGAAACCAACCACATGTGAGCCCTCCCCCAACCAAATATCTCCATCAAATGATATAATTCCATGAAGAGAACGGGCTCTATGAAGATGAATCCCCCCAAGTCGATCCAAAAGTTCCAAGGAACCAGCATCAAATCTCCATGTGTGATGAAAATCACAATGTGGAACCTCACACAATATGAGATGTAACAATAGGCTCCAACTTAGTGATGAAAATCACAATGTGGAACCTCACACAATATGAGATGTAACAATAGGCTCCAACTTAGGACATGCACTTCTTGGAAGTGTTGAAATTGAGGTCCTATGAGGGTCGCCATCTATACACCGTCTCTGACCTTATGGCTCTAAGTTCAACAGAGGAGTTGTCTTATTTTGGCCGCTTTTAGGACAGCCAAACAGTTATGTTACTTTTTGCTCAATGTTTAATAGGTTAAGTGCTCTTTTAAGGTGCCTCCTTGCAAGTGTTTCTGTCCTTTAATGTTAGCACATGCAATATAACTTTAAAACACATAACACTACCTCTAGATCTTGAACTCTTTAAAATACATCTACACTTCTAAACATGCATAAATTTGACACAGTATTTTTGGTCAATATGACCTCGATAAACTTCGGGAAACCAGTTTGTGATATATGTCGATATAATGATGATCAAAGCAAGAGATACAACAAGTACGAAATACAATGAACTCGTGATACATAGCAAGCTCTCACGAAGTCTTGCAACAAGAAACCGTGAGGAAGAAGTGCCCAAAATGTGGTGCGCCTCTCCCTTTGTTGCCCTCTCAACTGAACTGAAGTGCTTTCTAGCCCTTCACTTCAATGAAGAAATCCTTCACAGAATGTCCCCTTCCTCAGAGCCGCCTCTCTACTGAAACCGTCAGAGCTCAAAACCTCCAAGTGAGCTAACTTTGCTCCACATAGCCCTCTCAACTCATGCTACTCTCCAAGCAGAAATGATCAATTGTTATAAATAAACCGAGCTATAAACCTAATGTCTCCACAGAAACAAGTGCCTAAGATTTCCTCTCCCTATGCATCAGATCTCATCCTCATCTGACAAGACCTCCTCCTCTAATGAGAAAACGAAGGAAACAAAATGTGCCCTCCTCAAGATGCACCCCTCCATATGCATGCTCCCTCTCAGAAGTGAAGGCTAAGACTCCATGGAAATGATCTCCATGTAAGCTCCAAGCAACCAAGAGCCCTCCTCAAGCTCTCAAGAGTTTCTACTCAAACCCCCGCCATGAAGTGCACCTCTCCTCCTCCTCAAGATGTGCACCTCCTTCTTCCTCAATAAGTCTCAAGTGTAGAATGAATCTCCAAAACTCACTTTACCCTCCTTTAGCCTCCTTTGCCAACCCTAAAGATCAATGGCCTAGATTAGATCTAGCCAAGTCTAATCAATGGGTGAGATCAACTCAAATAATCCTCACTAAGGAAACCCACTTTCCTTAGTTGTTTCATGTCTATTAATTCACCCATTATTGTGAACGCTCAATTGTCACTTTATGACTTAGTGACATATTTCACTTTTGACTTAAAACTCCTAAGTCAAAGTGAAATTAGAATCATAAAGTAAAGTATGAGGGTAAAAGTCTTCCCCCTTTGTGCTTAGAGACTCATAAGCACATGGGGACCACTTTCCAAGGTATCCAAATCTCAACAGGAAGTGCATGAGAACCTCATAAAAATCTCAAGTACAACCTGTCAAAAATAAAGAGGGAAGTCCATGTGGTGGGGATGGATACATATCAACATCCACAAACACCACATATTTTTTATTATTATTATATATCACCAAAAGTTCAAAATTTGGCTACAACAATGCCAAAAGGATACATGAAAGTAAACTTGTGCTCAATTGTGTTGAGTTTATTCATCCTACCCTATTTAACTTGGGATGAAACAAGAAGCTAAGTGAAATCAAATAGTCAATGCAACCATCCAAGCAACATCTCAAGACCATGAACTCTACCCTTGTGTTTGCCAATGATCCAAAACAAAATTACATAAATATATGTTGGAATCTCTAGTAGATCACGGTTTCAAAATAAATTTACATTACAAAGATAGAAGCAATTATAGAAATCTGAACAAAAGTAGCATGTTCCAACACATGCTAACTCAATCCATTGTTGAAGATGGCTGAAAAATGGCTTGGAAAAGGTACATGGCAGCTCTTCATCATCCTAAAAAATGTCTTCAAAATGCCTCTCCAAAAGCCGATCTGCAACAAAAATATCATTCACCTCCAAAAATTGAAGGTGTAGGTTGTTCCAACAAGAAATGTCTTCTTCTAAGCATGAGGATGTAATATGAGATGAAATTTCAAATCTGGAAATGTAATTCTGATCACAAATAGATGGCTAGCAATGACTCCCATAAAATTTGCACTCAATAATTTGCTGCCCCATACAATTTTCAGCATTAAAAACATGATTTCCAGCTGAAAAATGACATGAACATTCACTAAAATCTAAAGGAGGCTGAAAATTTCTAGCACCTTCATCATCAACAACGCTTTCCCTAATCTAAAAAAAATCTGAATAATCCATTGGAAAACATGTTTGGAAATTAATCATAGAATTTTTTGAACATGCACTTATTAAAGATGGCTGCTCCAAAGGCAAAACATATGCACTTTCCCTTCTAGAATCATCCAAATCAGTGTCATAAATGGGATCCCCATAAAATTTCCAGGAATCCATACCCAAACTATGACCACCAAGCTGAAAACTAACATCTACATCTTTATCCCTTTGGCTGCCCTTTTTCTCATTACATGAAGAAACAAATACATTTAAAAATCTATCATGCTTCGAGGGTTCATCCTCAAAAATATCCCTCTCCAAATCTTCAAGAAATGCATCATTAAAATCAGAAATTTGAGGAGGATCATGTGTTACCAAACCCTTGTCTTCATGAAATGATGGCATGGAAGTTTGAGTGCTTTCTTCATCAACATGTTCCTCATGTGCATGGTCTTCAATGGAGTCTTGAGGTGCTTCCTCAAAATCTTCATCGATCTCATCATCTTAACCTTCTTCATAAGTAGGGTCCCAATTCTTGAGAAATACTTGGATCAAACCTATAAGAAAACACATTTATTTTGGCCTACAACAATTCTTGATCCAAGATCTTGGATCTCCTTCCAAGGAATATACAAATAATCTTATCAAGACATCTTCATGCATTACATTAAGCCTTGAAACAAATGATGTCACATGATGGGTAGCAAAATGAATATCACCATCAAACTTTGGAATGTACTCCTTTCATTTTGGAAGGAGCTCATTTAGGTACCCAGGAATTTTCATATCATCAAAAGAAGGATTCAATACATGAAAGGACCACGGTGCCATATTTCTTCACCTCAAGTAAATTGACATTAAACCTGAACATACAAAATGATACCTCATATTAAAAATGTGGAGTCGCAAAGGTAATCCTTTAATGCCTTCAAGATTGTTCATTGTGCTCACCTAAACACATAACAGTGTCTTCAAAATTCTTCAAGGAACAAGGCTTTTGTTCCTTCAATGGAGTCACCATATGAGCAAGAGACCTTCAATGCAAGTACTCATGATATCAATTTAACAAATCTATACAGTCAAGGGAAATGGACTTTATCCCTAACAATGACGCCAAAATGTTACAACAAAATCCTAGCACCCCCATATGATGTAAAGTCCAAGCATCAACATGTTAGTTTTGTGCACTCAAGAAGGCTACCCACTATCGCCATAGTATCTCTTCCTCACACTTCTAGTTGGCTCTTCTCTAACTCAAGGGGGGATTCCCTAAAGATAAGATTGCTAACGCTATGGAATGGAAGCACAAGGTGATTTTTGAAGAGTAAGCCTTAACAAAATGTAAGGTAGTAGTAAAATGGATTATTGAGTGGTGTGAGAACAAAAAGTCATGGAAAACCCCAAGACTAGTGCTTGCCAAATCATGGGAAAAATGGGGTCAAGGAATATCACTCTAAAGAAGGTTGTTTTGTGAATAATTGAGGAGAAGGATGCTAATAACATGCCACAATCAACCTTAATGGTGCTGGAATTAATTATAGAAATGAGTCTTGGAGAGCCCTATTGGTGCTACTCTTGAACAATTTGATGAAGGTGTTGCCCTTCAATGATATATTAATTACAACAACTACTCATTTGATGGTGAAGAATTAATATATGCTGAAACATAGCAGCAAAAAGGAAATAAGGAGAATCTCCATGCATTACTCCTATCCAAATGTTAGATGCTCCATTACATGGCCTTCACAACACATTCTTTACAAGAGATTCCTACAATTATCCAACAACATTAAAAGCATGCAAAAAATTAAGCCTCGCATATGACAGAATGATACCTCCAATCTTCCATTAAGCTTGCCAAAATGACGTACAATGTAGCCCCAAGGGAGAACTCCCTAATCCCCAAATTCTCAACCATCTACAATGGAGAAGGAGCTCCTCTTTATAGAGTGAGTCTCTTCTCTCATACAATAAAATATTATTATTTGTTAACTAACTCCATAACAAGTCAAATAAATATTATAATAATGGAGTAGTTAGATCTCTCCTCAATCCAAGGTTGGCCATGTTACAACATGTGGACACTAGCCTCTCCAAGGAAATCCACCCTCTTCAAAAAATGGTAGTAGTGCGCAACAAATAATGCTCATGAAGGAGATGCACCACCAAAAATAGCAATAAAACCAAGTCAAATGCCAACCATCTGCTTGGAATGCACCCTCCAAGAATGTGCACACATTCAACCACTCCAAATGTATGAATTCCAAGGTAACCAACTCCATGGATGAATGTGCAAGATGCCATGTGGAAGGAATGCTCCACAAAAAAAAATGAGGTCAACTCCCAAAATAGAAAGTAGATCATCTCTCCACAAGTGTGCCCTCCAAGGCAATCCAAAAATAGCAAGAAGAAACCTTCCACATGTGCACCCTCCAAGGCAATTCAAAAATAGCAAGAAGAAACCTTCCACATGTGCGTCCTCCGAGAATAATCTCCAAAAATAGAGGGGACCAAGTACAAGAGCATGTTAAGTCGCTGACTCTCCTCATGTGCCACATGCCTCCGAATAACAACCTCCATAACCACCCCAAATAAAATAATATATTTTCCAAGTCAAAGGTGACAGTGCTCTGCACTGAAGGTCAAAAGATGCCAAGTGTAGCTGAAATATCCATGCAATAAACATGAGAAAGCACCTACAAAAGGTGCACCCTAGAAAATGGTGTCATGTAACTAGCTCAACCACCCAACAAATCATAAAATATTCTCCATGTGAAGTGCACCCTAGGCAAATGTGCCAAGGTAGTTAGAACTCATCAATAAAATACTCCTCTATATGCCATGTCATAAAGGTGTCTAACCAACCCATGAGAGTCAAAAGATGCCAAGTGTAGCTGAAATATCCATGCAATAAACATGAGAAAGCACCTACAAAAGGTGCACCCTAGAAAACGGTGTCATGTAACTACCTCAACCACCCAACAAATCAGAAAATATTCTCCATGTGAAGTGCACCCTAGGTGAATGTGCCACGGTGGTTAGAACTCATCAATAAAATACTCCTCTATATGCCATGTCATAAAGGTGTCCAACCAACCCATGAGAGTGTGCCCTAGAGAAGTGTGCCAACCTCACCAAGAAACAAATAATATATTGCATACCTTGAAAATTGTGCCCAAGAAGTGGGGCGCACCAGTAGAGAGCTTCATTTGAGTCCAAACAACCACTCCAAGTGTGAAAAGGAAGCATATAAAATAGGGTGCCCAATCTATTAACCTTAATTTGGTAATTTAGATTAATTTAACCATTGAACAATTAAATCAACCTCAACATGTGTGCACAAAGGTTAATGTTCAAATATAACCATATTCCTCCCAATTAGTCATCAACAAATTAAACCATCATGAATATGTGTGCCAATGAGGGGTGCAATTTAATAAAGTGTTGTGTCATGTAAATAAAAGATGTTCTCCCTAGCAAAACCCCTCCATGATAACAACAAAACATAAAGTCCAACCTAAAGTGAACCACCAGCAAGAGATTATCACAACAAAATTACCATCTAACCTTAGGAAAAGGGTTAGATCACCATCAATATCATAATGTAATACCCCCTCTCTAACTCAAACTTAGTAAATAACATATCAACGAGGGTAGTAACATCATGAAACACATTACCCCCTAGGTGATGTCTAGCAAATGTGACATTATAAAGTTAAAACACCTAGGAAAATCCAACAAAGGAAACATGAATCATCCCACCATAGTAACATCATAATAGAAAGGGATATGACAAAAAGCCTAACCCATCCAACCATCAAGTGTGTCCCCCATCACACATCCAACATATAAGGACCATGTAGAACACCCTTCCTAGTGACACGAACATCATACCACGCCACCATGCAAAAGTCACTACGAAACTCCAACAATCATGAAACATACATCTCCTAACCATCATCAACTAATCCCTTGGGAGGCTAGAACCATCATCTATATCCAAGATAAGCATATGTACCAAACCACCATAATGAAATAATATGCTCCACATCCATCAAAAGTGTAACCAAGGGATGATCAACAAGGCAAGCACATGTGAGAAGACCACCAAGCAACAAGCACAATCAACATCCAAGATCCAAGGAAGGTGAAGTGAGACCCCCTCAACCAAAGATCTCCATCAAATGACATAATGCCATGAAGAGAAGGGGCTCTATGAAGATGAACCCCCACAAGTCTATCCAAAAGCTTAAAAGAACCAACGTGAAATCTCCATCAATGTGATGAAAATAATAATGTGGAACCTCATACAATATGAGGTGTAACACCACCCTTTATTGCCCTTCAAACCACCCTTTTCAAGGTTTCACGCCACCCTTTTTGGGTCTTTAAACTACCCTTTTTAGGGCCATTGAATCCACCCTTCTTGGGTCTTCAAACTTTGTCACTTTGATTGACAAATTACATGTCATAGGAATTAGAAGAAACCAACTAATAAGATGTCCTTAAGCTTGTACTCAATTTTCATTAACTTACATCATCTACCCTTCCACATTTGATTTTTATTGGTGTCAACGCACTATCACATCTTCTTTGAATCCAAGAATCTTCATATCTTTGCCACATTGTTGTCAATGTTTGTCAATGTCCTATCCACTTGTATCCAAGTCCTATTCACCTATATACATGTCCTTGCCACCTAATCCTTTAAACATGATACTCAATTTGCTATCATGTGTTGTCTTTCATGATGATGGGGGTGTCTTTCAACCATCATAGGATTTCTTTGTTCATCTACTTTGGCACATTTACCATTGCTAGGACTTCCTTTCTACTTCTTGTCTATATCCTCCTTCTGAACTATCACATTATCTTCTTTATAACCGAGATCCATATGCTTTGGTCTCATTTCCACCTCAGATGGAGTTGTTATACCTTGCTCATTCTTTCCCAATATTTATCCTTTGTAAGTTTGTAGCACATCTTTTGCAATAATTTCATGCCAATACATCTAGTATTCTTCTCAAAGCTATTAATCATGCCATTCTCTTGTTCACTTATATTCACCTTTAATTTTGTCAGCTACTCATCTTTAGTTTTGTATGGGTTTATCCCATTCTACTCACTACTTTTATATATATTTATTTTTACACTTAAGGCTAGCCTTGGCACCTCCACATCACTATCATGGCTTGTTGTACTTTCTAGTCCCATTGACCTACTTTGGTCACATGTAGACATTATAAAATTATCGTATCTCATCTTCACTAGAGGTTATCAATCAACAATGTTTCTCTATCTACATGGACTGATTATTCAACAAAATGATCATGTTTCATCCCTAAATCCTTAATTTCTATATTCTTTTCAACTATTTGTTGCTTTTGTAACTCTAAGTTTTGATTCAATTTAGTCTCTTTCTTTTATAGAGCTATTCCTTGTCCTCAATTCCACAATTTCTTTAATGAGTTTCTGATTTACATTACATCTTACACTTCTCTGGGAATACAATCTACCAGTTCTACATTCAACTTGAGACATGCATCCCAATCACATCTCTAGAAGGGGTATATATCCTTATATGTGCTCCACGGCCAATACTTTCAAATCCAATATCAAGACATCCCTTTGAATATGCATCTTCTTCGACACTTTTGTTTGTAAATTTTTCTAGCCTAGGTGACTGATGTCCTAATGTTCTCTCGTTAAATAACTCAAAAACAAAATTTATTTAACAACAGAAAATCAACTTTCTAAACATTGCATCTATCACACACTAGCTGAAAAATGAACAGCGGAAGAAATATAACACATACACAGGGATTTCTCCTTCAAATTAACTTTTCATTCCTTTGATCAAAGCTTACAAGGTGACCTATGAAACCTGCTTTTAATCAGCAGCTATATGGTCATTTAATATCCTAGATCTGAAGTGCATGGCCTGTGTAAGAAAGGAAAAACTACCACAATATGGCCTACTCCTTTCTGCCTGTTTTGAACAGGAGATCACTCTCTCTCTTCTCTCAACACTGAAGCACACTTAAGCAATCACTGAAGACAAAGTACGGCCTGCAAATCTCTACGACCTGAGCATGGAAAAAATTGCTATACCAATTGTACGGTTTGTTGTAATTGCTAGTCACTTCAGCAATTAGCGCCTCTTCTCCTCAAATGCATTATATCCTTCCTTCGGCTCTCTTGCTCTCTTCTCTTGTGTCATTGACCTCTCCTATCTTGTCCTATTTATGCTTTGAGAGAAGAAAACCAATCTCATCAATCCTAGCGACCAACTATCTCAGTCATGAGATGTACAGCTAAAAGATTAAATCCCAATCTAAGTCACGAATGTTCTAGAACATTTCATTTAGATTCCTAAAGCTAGTTCACTTCAAAACATTAGACTTTCACTTTTTTCTTTTATTTTTCAAGTGAAATTACAAGATAGAATTAGTGATCACCTTTCCAAGGTGGTCACCAAAGAAATGTCTTGAACCACTTCATGCACATTCACACTAAATTTGTGCAAGAAGTTCCTGCTATAGCTACATTTCTCAACACTCCCTCTTCTGCACCAATCCAAGTCTATCTCTAAATGCTTCAAACTTCCCTTTTGCTAAGAGTTGTGTCAAAGTATCAACTACATGTTGATCTGCGGGAATATATTAGAGCTTCACTACTCCCTCCTGAATCCTGTCTCTTATGAAGTGATATTTGATCTCTATGTCTAAAACATCATTCTTCGTGATGGAGGTGAAATCCACCATGGCATCCCACCATACCTACTAGGTCTGCTACCTCCTGAAAGCTAGAAGGCTCAAAATTTTTGATGTTGCTCAACAATAACATGTAGTCTGAAAAATTCTTTGGATATCTTCTCTCTCTAAATGTGCTCCTAGGAGCCTCAACATACTCCTGAGCATCCCTCAATGTTTGAGTGAACGATTGAGGTCTCTAGACAAAAGTGGAAGGGGCTATTGTCTCCTCCTCTTCACTTGAAGGCTATTGTACTGCTCTTAAAGTCATTGGTGACCCGAGCTCAACCTTTGGAACTTCTAGCTCCTCGTCCTCTGTCACTGGAATAGGCTAATGGGACTTCTCGGATGCAAAGACTTACTCAAACTTTACATCCCTACTCACTACTATCTTCTTTTTCTCTGTAATATAGACCTGAGGGGCTACCGAGGTGACCTGTACGTACTGTCTATAAATATCCTCTCATGAACATTTGCAACTCCTATTTGGAGGGTAGGAGGTATCTAGGGGCATCAAGAGAATACTTGAAAGGGGTGAGGCAATCAATAAAAAAGTTAACAGAATAGAGGAGCAAAGTGCTAAAAAAGGGTAACACTCTTCCTTGATAGTTGAGTCACCTAGAAATCGTAACCTGTGGCTCAATGAGACCAATCTAAAAACAAAGGAGGCACAAGATGTTGATGTTTTGGTAGCAGCAGGAGGTATTCCCTCCTAGACAACTTTTCTTAGAGAGGAAGATTCCAAGAAGTCAAAGGAAGACCATTGAACAGTTGAAGAACACCCAGGAAGAGAAGTCGGCCCACAAGAAAAGAATAAAGTGGAAATAGAATTTCCAAGAAGAGGAGTTGACCCACGGGAAAAGAATAAAGTGGAAATATAATTTCCAAGATGAAAAGTAGGCCCCATCTAAGTGACAGAACAAGTATAAATAAAGGTGACGACTTGCTCATTTCATCATCATCACATCAACTCTCTTCTTCTAGTGCACACTACCCAGTTGTCTCGTGTCAGTTGCAATTGCAGTTACCAGTTGCGCCAGTTCTCTGGTGCACTATCTTGTTCTTGGTGATTTCTTTTGTGTGCTATCTCTAGGAGAGGTGCGCTAACTTTGTGTGGTGTTGTAGTTGTCTACCCCTGCTAGGGTTTGACAAGAAATAAGTTATTGTTATCAAGGTTTCTTCATTATCAGTATTTTGCTCTTGTGAATAAGAGCTTGTTCATGGTTGGATTGCATTATCAGAAAGAATCTCTCTAAGAAAAGTTGGCTGGGTTTTTCCCCGGGTTTGGGGTTTTCCCAGGATAAATCTTTGTGTCTTCTTGTGCTTGTCTATCTGCTTATATTTTCAGTATATGGTTATTGAATGTAAAAGAAGATCTAAATACTCTGGTAAATCTATTGCTCTGAAAATTTAAGAAATCTAACACAAGAGGTAAGATACTATAACATTCTTAACCTTTTCCCTACACGACAAATTCAAGAAAAACTCTATGAATGTTTGCTCAAAATTGCTACACTTGTAACTTGTTAATTAACTAAATTGAAATCTCATGTTAATTAATGCTTGAATCCCCATTCAGATTGATAAGTTATATCTGTTTTCCATATACTACTTGAGAAGCAAATAACATCACCCGAAGAATTGGAAAAGAGAAAAAGAAAAAGCCATGTCAAATTCTAATATACAAAAGGTTGCATTCTGCATGATAAATTGAACAATCATCACGAAAGAACCTCAGAAAAGCTGTTTGAAGGCTTTCACATAAATCGCCATTTCTATCAGCTTCCGATTTTACAACATGATGAAGATATTTGGCACAAAACCTGGCAACAACTTTACCTGTATGATAAGTCATCAGTCAGAAAATGTTTTTCAAGAAGTCTAAGTGATAGCAAAAATGACTTCATTTGAAAGTAAACAGCTTGCAGAAAAAACTTTGAGATACAGTTGCTAGTAAATGGACAATGGAACTTCAGCAAGATTCTAGCTTTGACATATCACATCACTAACATATATCAATCCACCTTAAAACAACAGAGATTTTTATTTCAAATCATTAGAAGAAAATAAAATATCTAGTGATTCTATTCATCACGTGAACAGAAAGAAAAGCATCCTTTCTAAAGTTAAGGACAAGATAATCAGAAAATTTCTAGTCTGTTAAAGATGCAACAAAAGATAAAACAGGACTCAAATATACAGGATTTTGTAATATTTGATACCGACAACTTAATCTGGGTTGCAGTCAATGTCACCGTGACAAAAACAGGCAACAACTATTTTGTACAGCAGTAGAGGCTAGTAGTGGTTTCAAAAGACAGAAACCAGGTAAGCTTATAAACATGAAATTTAAAGTCACATTGAGATCCACCCCCAGTTCATAAATAAGATGCTAAGGTTTTACTTTGTACAAAATTATTCATAAGCCCAGAAAAGAGAGGGAATAGACAACAAAACATACTTATATAACATTGATAAAACAACAGGGGTGGCAGGCGTGGGAGGGGGTCTCCATTGACCCTGAAGGAAATCTGCAACTAAGTTTTGCTTGGGGCCTAGGGGAATGTACCAAAAATCAAGCATAAGCATTAGCTCTGTTCAAGGGACTGACCATCCTAAAAACAAAAGGAATCAAAAGACTAATTGTTGTTGGAGACTCATCAATCATAATCCGACAAATGCGAAATTAGGCTACCTATTGGCCATCGGGCCTCTCCAGATTGATCAAAAGAGCACAAGGGGTTGCCAGAAGCTTTGAATCTATTGAATTTTTTAACGTGTTAACAGCATTAAATCACCTAGCAGACTAAACGGAAAACAAAGGGGTTTCGCTAATTGGGGGATTGTTAAGAATAAATGGCAGGACCCCTATAATCTCATATCTCCCCTGATCATAAATTTGCCAATCTTTACAAGTAACACATCTATGGAATCGACAGACAAGTGGCACGATGGTTTAAGGGTGATGGGACAGGCAATAACCACTGGCTGCCCCTTTGTACCCCCCTCTTACTCTTTCATGCGAGGCAGAAGTTCTGTAATTAAGGGTGACAAGAAGGAGTTTTGTATTGATAGTGGGTTTTTAGTACAGAGGGATTTTGGTTTACGCTTGTGTACTTGGAGTTTTATCCCTGCTTGTTCCAGAAACTTCTTCTGGCTTGCTTTGTTTCTTCCTTGGCAGAGGGTTCTGCAGTCTGGGCTCTTCTTGCTGTTTCTGGAGGACTGGGGTTCGGAGGAAGGTTCCCATTTCTGTTCTCTTTGGATGCTTCTAGCTTGGGAATTTCTTGGACGATTTGGCTATTTTGAAGCCAAGATTTCTCCTTGGAACATTATGAAATGCCATAGGCATGCTAGTTGGCGTATTCCCTGCGAGCTGTCCGATTTGCACCAGTCTCAAAGGAGGAATGCTAGGCAAATCGAGGATCTTCAGGTAGCTTCATCTCATATCTACAAAAAATTGCTATCTCATCTGGAAGTTTAGAAGGATAAAAACATTAAATTATCAGCTGTTGTGGTTTGTCAAAGTCAGCAGTTGGAGAAGCTGGAAGCTGATTTTAACATGTCATATCAATTGGTTTTAGGACTTGCCATGTAATATCCCAAATGCTTGCTCGGCTAGGATATTATGTTTATTGTCCAATTATGGTGTTCTGGTTGTGTGCTCTTGTCAAATACATGTGTTTTATGCTGGTAGACAACTTTCTACAAACATTTTGAATGCATCTTACTAATAAACATTTCATCAAATATAATGTAGGTATTCCAAGTACACATGAAATAGAAGAGACAATATGTGGTATTTTTATTATGAAATGGAGATCTGAGTACAACAATAGCAAATCTCTAATGGCTGCTAGGGCAGCTGCAACATAGCAATGAAAACACAATACTCAAACCAAAACCTGAAATAATACCACAGCCTCCTCTAGTAGATTGATGTGTCCTCCTCCAAGATGATCACACAGCAAAGGCCTACGCCCAACCTCCAAACCCTGTTTAGAAGTAACTCAGCCTCCGCTACAGAACTCAGCCTCAGCTACAGAAACTCGACCTCAGCTACGGAAACTCGACCTCAGCTACAGAAACTCGGCTTCAGCTACAGAAACTCGGCCTTTGTCAATAAGATTCAATGAACCTCCAAACCCTCTCCGAGATGATGCCAAACCAGAAGATGAAGCCCAAGTGAAGATCTTGGGTGGATCCTCCTCTTTGTCTAGCTAAGGTGGATATTACACCACTGAAACCATGTTAATTTTTCAGACCCCAAACCAGTTTCAGTCTCGCTGATTTTTCAGCCAATGTTAAATGCCCAAACCCAGTTTTATATCAGCATATAAAAACTTAGCAAAAAACAAAC